>RCIC01000026.1:0-87500 GCA_018883505.1 Ceratosolen fusciceps
GGGCGCACGTAAAAACAGCCCCTCCCTTATCCTACCAGTTCCCACCTTCCACACCAGTGTGTAACATATCCTTTAATAATAATTATGTTATTTTAGTTATTTTATACAATAAATATAATATTTTATGTTATTTTAGTTATTTTATACAACAAATATATTATTTTATATAATCCATATAAAATTTCGACTGGCCGTAAAACCTTAATAAAGTACGTAGATTAAATGGGAGTGCAAAGTTTATCCCCATCATAAACTAATGGAATTCCAATTACTATACAGCCTAAACCCCCTCCCCCCCGTAAAAGGAAATGACCGATACGAACCATCAAATCAAGCTGTATGGTCATGCACACTCAATTTTCGGTTAATTATTTATCTAGTATGGGAAATGATTTTTTTAGAAAATAATTATTTTTCCTGTTATAATTATTATCTAGTTTTATACAATAATTGTATTGTTTTATATCATAAATAGAAAATTTCGACTGGCGAATAGCCGTTTATAAAGGAAGTATAATATCCAATGGGAGTCCAGGCTTTTTAGCCCCATTATAAACTAATGGAATTCCAATCACGTTATTTCCTGTACCCTCCTTATAAAGTAAAGGCAAATGACCAATACGAACCATCCAATCAAGCTGTTTGTCAGGTGCACTAAATTGTAGGCAAATTATATCTTAAATATTAATATAATTATTTATTTCATTAATTATGTTATTTGATACAATAATTATGATGATCTACGTAAGAAATAAAAAAATTAACATGGTGACAAGCCTTATTGAGTAAATATAATAACCAATGGGAAACATTGCGTTAGCCCCATTATAATCTAATGCGAGTCCGATAACGTTGTAGCCTGTAACCCCCTTATAAAGTAAAGGCAAACGGCCGATAGAAAGCATCTAATCAAGCTGCTTGGTCATGCGCACTATATTATTGGTTACTTACATATATAATAATTGATGTGATTATTTAATAGAATAATTATATATTTTTTTACAATAGTTTTGTTAATTTATACAATAATTATTTTATTCTATATAAGAAATATAAAAATTCACTTGGTGACAAGCCCTTTATAAAGTAATAATAATAAACCAATGGGAGTGCAGGGTTTTTAGCCCCATTATAAGGTAATGCGACCACAATAACGATGTAGCCGGTGACCCCCTATTAAAGTAAAGGCAAACGACCAAAACGAACCATCCAATCAAGCTGTTTGGTCATGCACACTATATTATTGATTAATTATTTACATAATATTTAATATGATTATTTAATAGAATAATTATATGATTTTTCAAAAGTTATGTTATTTTATATAATAATTATCTTGTTTTATATAATAAATATAAAAATTCGACTGAGGATAAGGGCTTGATAATGTAAATATAGTAACCAATGGAGGGGCAGGGTTCTTAGCCCCATTATAAACTAATGCGAGTCCAAACGATTTAGCCAGTAACACCCTTATAAACGTAATGTAAACGACCGATACGAACCTTTCAATCAAGTTGCTTATTATTGCACGTATATTATAATTATTGCACCTATAAAATAATTATTTTTCCTGTTACAACAATTATCTTGTTTTATACAATAATTATCTTGTTTTATATAATAATTATCTTGTTTTATATAATAAATGTAAAAATTTCATTGGAGATAAATCCTTTATAACGTAAATATAGTAACCAATGGAGGGGCAGGGTTCTTAGCCCCATTACAAACTAATGCAAGACCGATAACGTTGTAGCCTGTAACCCCCTTATAAAGTAAAGGCAAACGACCGATAGAAACCATCCAATCAAAGTGCCAATTCTTGCACCTATATTATTGGTTACTTACTTATATAATATTTGATCTGAATTTTTAATAAAATAATTATTTTTCCTGTTACAACAATTATCTTGTTTTATATAATAAATGTAAAAATTTCATTGGAGATAAATCCTTTATAACGTAAATATAGTAACCAATGGAGGGGCAGGGTTCTTAGCCCCATTACAAACTAATGCAAGACCGATAACGTTGTAGCCTGTAACCCCCTTATAAAGTAAAGGCAAACGACAGATAGAAAGCATCCAATCAAGCTGCTTGGTCATGCGCACTATATTTTCGGTTAATTATTTACTTAATTTTTAATTTGACTATTTATTACAATAAATATGATATTTTTAAGAGTAATTGTGTTGTTCTACGTAGGAAATATAAAAATTTATATGCTGACAAGCCCATTATTAAGTAAACATAATAAATCAAAGCGAGTACATCGTATTAGCCCCATTATAAACTAATAAGAGTCCAATAACGTTGTAGCCTATAACCCCCTTATAATGTAAATTCGAAAAGACCGAGGCAATCAAGTCGTTTGATCTGAGCATTGTATCATTGGTTAATTATTGACTTAATATTACTTGTGATTTCAAGAATACTGTTAAATCCAATGAATCATAATACCTATAAACCATAATATTCTGGAAATTGCTTAAACTGATTTGTATAAAATAAAAAGATTTATCAATCATAGGGTTTATAAAGGCTGACAATGATATATCGTTTATTGCGTAGATTCTGATTCCTTTTATTTACACGAAATTTTTACATTTATAGCTGTTTTTATTTATTCTATTGCATATTAATATTTTATTTAAATTATTTTTAATTTAATAAGATCTTTATCTGATTGTTTGAAGCAAAAAAATAAGGAAATATTATTAAATAGGTTACGTTTGCACATGTTGAAGTTTGGGATTACATCTATTTTTTATATACTGTGTTTCGGAAGTAAGAAAATAGATTTCTGGAATAAATCCAACGTTTTTCGGTTCATCAATAATTTTAATGCACAGGCTACGACTGTGAAATGTTCATTGTTCATTTTCCCGGTCGACTACAGGAAGGAGTTTTTCGAAATCTCGATCTTGTTAACATTTTTATTGTATTCCATTGCATTAATAAATTATATTCTCAACTCATAACATTTCAACTGCACTTTTATTAATACAATGTGACATTTATTTAAATAACGTAAATCATTATAAATACAAAAATAACGAAACGATAATGGCGGTCCCTCTAATGAAATTGTTGAAAATTTTAATGGCGCATGTTCATTTTCTCAATTATGTTCAATTCTCCGTATTTATAATTTAAACTTAACACGAATGAACTTGATCAGAACATTTATAATCATTGTGACATGATAATAAATATATTTTGACTTTAATAATGAAATATTTTACATCGTTTTATAGAATAATAATTATGTAATTTTCCTATATTATACAATATTTTTGTTATTGAATTGTATTATTAGAGATATTACTTTAATTTTTACAAAATTAATATGATCTTCTCTTATATTTTATTTTATAGAATAATTCTGTTATATTAAATAATATATGAGAAATAAAATGATCACAAGCTCGATATAAAGTAAATGAAAAAAACGTAAACCCTATCACTAGTCCAATCAAGCTGTTTAATCATGTACACGATTTACAAGTTAATTATTTACTTAATACATCATCTGATTCCCAGAATACATTGAAATCCAATGAATCATAATAAATGTTAATAATAATATTGTTTTATCTAACTTGATTTGAATAAATAAAAAGGTTTTTTTATCCTAGAGCTTCTTCAATGGAAAAATCATATTTCTTTTATTGCCAATCCAATTATCAAGAAGACATTTCAACATTTATGGCTATTATTCTTTATTATATTACGTTTTAATGTTTTATTTAAATTATTTCCAAAATAATAAGATTAGTTTCTCTGTATTTTACATTAAAATAACGAATCCCTATTAATAGGTTATGTTTGCACAAGGTAATGTTTACGATTATATATATTTTAAATAGTCCCCAATTATATTTAATACAATAGATTTCTTTAATAATGAATGTGTCCCTATGTTCTCTATATATTTTCAATTCAGAAGCTACGGATATGAACTGTTCATGTCCATATACCCGGTTGACTACAGGAAGGAGGTTTTCGAAATCTCTATCGTCTTCTTAGCATTTTTATTGGATTAATAAATTATATTCTCAACTCATAACATTTCAACTGTACTTTGATTAATAATATTCAATACTTGTTCACGTACAGAATAGAATTATATGCAAAAGTGACAAAACCATAATGTCGGCGCGATTCATTATATTCACGAAGGTTCTAATATAAATGTGAATTTTCTCAATACAAGTTATTTTTATACAACGCCGATATTATGTTCAATTCTCCGTATTTATAATTTAAACTTAACATGAATGAACGTGATCAGAATATTTATAATTTTTGAGACTTGAAATTAGAAATATTTGACTAGAATGACAAATTTTATATTGCTTAATGTATTATTTATGTTAATTTATATAATAAGTATATTATTTTAGATAATGAATAAGTTTCTTTATATAATACATGTTGCATTTTATACATTAATTCTCTTTATTTATAATATATGTTATTTGTTTCACAATTATGTTATAGTTTTATACAAGAATCATGTCATTTTATATTGTTCTACGTAAGAAATATAAAAATTCGCATGGTGACAAGCGCTTTGATGTGAGTAAATTATTTTATTCAATAAAATCAAAGCGAGTACATAGTATTAGCCCCATTATAAACTAATAAGAGTCTAATAACGTTGTAGCCTGTAACCCCCTTATAATGTAGATACAAAAAGACCGATACAATCGGTCCAATCGAGCTGCTTAGTAATGCGCATTATAATATAGGTTAATCACGTACATAATATTTGTTGTGATTATTTAATACAATAATTATGTATTCTTTTACAACAATTATGTTTTTTTTAACAATAATTGTGTTATTTTACATAATAAATATATAAATTCACATGGAACAAGCTCATTATAAAGTAATTATAATAAACCAATGGGAGTACATCGTTTTATCCCCATTATAAACAAATTCAAGAATGCTATGATTGTAGGCAATAACCCCCTTATAATGTAGATACAAAAAGACCGATAATATCGATCCAATCAAGATTCTTAGACGTGCTCTTTACATTTTCCGTTAATTATTTACTTAGTATGTGATATGATTTTTTCATAAAATAATTATTTTGTATTATATAATAATTATATTGTTTTATATAATAAATGTAAAAATTCCACTGGCGATAAGCCCTTTATAATGTAAATATAATAACCAATGGGAGTACATTGCGTTAGCCCCATTATAATCTAATGCAATTCTAAACATGTTATAGCCTGTACCCACCCTTATAAAGTATACATAAAGCACCGATAAAAACCGTCAAATTAAGCTGCTTGGTCAAGTGTAATATATTTTCGGTTAATTATTTACTTAATATCTGATGTGATTATTTAATACAATAATTACATATTCTTTTACAATAGTTTTGATAATTTATACAATAATAATGTTATTCCACGTAAGAAATATAAAAATTCACTTGGTGACAAGCGCTTTATTGCGTAAATATAATAAATCCAAGCGAGTACAGAGTATTAGCCCCATTAAAAACTAATAAGAGTCCAATAACGTTCTAGCCTGCTAACCCCCATATAATGTAGATACAAAATGACCGATACAACGGTCCAATCAAGATTCTTGACGTGCTCATTACTTTCATTACTTATTTATTAGTTTGTGATGAATTATTTTATATTAAAATGTTATAATATTGTTACAATGTTATGTTATTAAAATTTATACAATAATTATCTTGTTTTATATAATAAATATAAAAATTTCGACTGAGGATAAGGGCTTGATAATGTAAATATAGTAACCAATAGGAGGGACAGTGTTCTTAGCCCCATTATAATCTAATGCGAGTCCGATAACGTTGTAGCCTGTAACCCCCTTATAAAGTAGATGCAAACGAACAATACGAACCATCCAATCAAGCTATTTGGTCATGCGCACTATATTATCGGTTAATTATTTACTTAATTTTTAATATGACTATTTATTACAATAAATATGTTATTTTTAACAATAATTGCGTTGTTCTACGTAATAAATATAAAAATTCATTTGCTGACAAACCTATTATTAAGTAAATATAATAAATCAATGCGAATACATCGTAATAATAATAAACCAATGGGAGTGCAGGGTTTTTAGCCCCATTATAAGGTAATGCGACCACAATAACGATGTAGCCGGTAACCCCCTATTAAAGTAAAGGCAAACGACCAAAACGAACCATCCAATCAAGCTGTTTGGTCATGCACACTATATTATTGGTTAATTATTTACTTAATATTTAATATGATTATTTAATAGAATAATTATAAGATTTTTCAAAAGTTATGTTATTTTATATAATAATTATATTGTTCTATATAATAAATGTAAAAATTTCACTGGAGATAAAGCCTTTATAATTTAAATATAGTAACCAATGGAGGAGCAGGGTTCTTAGCCCCATTATAATCTATTGCGAGTCCATAACGATGTAGCCAGTAACCCCATTATAAAGGTAATGAAAACGACCGATATGAACTATCCAATCAAGTTGCTTATTCTTGCACCTATATTATTGGTTACTTATATATTTGATGTGATTTCTTAATAAAATAATTATTTTTTCTGTTACAATAATTATTTTGTATTATATAATAATTATGTTGTTTTATATAATAAATGTAAAAATTTCACTGGAGATAAACCCTTATATAACGTAAATATAGTAACCAATGGAGGGACAGGGTTCTTAGCCCCATTATAAAGGAATGCAAGACCGATAACGTTGTAGCCTGTAACCCCCTTATAAAGTAAAGGCAAACGACCGATAGAAAGCATCCAATCAAGCTGCTTGGTCATGCGCACTATATTGTAGGTTAGTTATTTACTTAATTTTTAATATGAATATTTATTAAGAGAATTATGTTATTTTATATAATAATTGTGTTGTTCTACGTAAGAAATATAAAAATTCACATGGTGACAAGCCTTTTATATAGTACATCTAATAACCAATCGAGGTTCACCGCGCTAACCCCATTATAAACTAATGCGAGTTCTATAAAGTTGTAGCCTTTAACCCCCTTATTATGTAGGATCAAGAAGACCGATATAATCGGTCCAATCAACCTGCTTATTCTTGCGGACTATATTATTGGTTACTTAGATACTTAATATTTGATATGATTATTTAACTCAATAATTATATATTATTTTACAATAGTATGTTACTTTATACAATAATTATGTTGTTTTACATAATAATTATATAAATTCAGATGGAACAAGCTCATTGTATAGTAAATATAATAAGCAAGTGTAGTACTTCGTTTTAGCCCCGTTATAAACCAATGCAAGAACGATAACGTTAGAGCCTAAAACCCCCTTATAAAGTAATTGCAAAAAACCCAATACAATCAGTCCAATAAAGCTGTTTATTCATGTGAATTGTATTATAGGTTTATTATATACTTCATATTTGTCGTGATTATTTAATATAACAATTACTTATTCTTTCATAATAATTATGCTATTTTATACAATAATTATGTTGTTTTACGTAATAAGTATAAAAATTTACATTGTGACAAGATCTCTAGAAAGTAAATATAATAAACCAGTCGGAGTACATCAATTTAGCCTCATTATAAACTAATAAGAGTCCAATAACGTTGTAGCCTGTAACCCCCGTATAATGTAGATACAAAAAGCCTAATGCAATTGGTCCAATCAAGATGCTTAGTTATACCCACTGTTGTATAGGTTAATTATTTATTTAAAGTTTCGTGTGATTTTAAGAATACAAAGAATTACAAAAAATTATATAAATGAAAAACAATAATATACTGGAAATTGCTTCAACTAACTTGATTTGTATAAAAAAAAAAAAGGTTTTGTTGCTTATAGGGTTTTGAGTACGCTTATTTAAACAAATTTATAGCCATTTACATTTATTCTACTGCTTGTTAATATTGTATTTTAATTATTTCCAAAATAATAAATATATTTTCTCTATATTTGACTTAAGAAAAATAACGAAAGTTCATTTAATAGGTTATGTTTGCACATATCGAAGTTTGCGATGATATATATTCTAAATAGTGTGTATTAGATGGAATAAATTAGATTCCTCCAGTAGATGCGGTGTTCCTGGGTTCTGTAATAGTTTAAATTCGGAAACTATGGCTATGAAATGTTCATTTTCTGTATCAACTTTCGGTAGGGGGGGTGTTGAAATCTTGATAACCTCAGCATTTCACTTTTTTAGGATTTTTAATGTATTGAATTGCATTTATAAATTATATTCCTACTCATAACATCACTGTACATTGATTAATAGTATGTAACATTTGTTGACGTAACGTACAGGATTTTATATGCAAAAGTGACGAAAGGACAATGGTGCGTTTCATAAAATTGTTGAAGGTTATAATATAAATGTTAATTTTCTACGTATTTACAATTTAAACTTATCGTGAATAAACGTGATCATGACAATAATAATTATCGCGACTTGTCGATAAAAAAATTTTGACTAATAATGAAAAATTCGACATTGTTCAATATAACAATGAATAATGTTTTTCAGGGTGACTGACAGGGTGGCTTTTTGGATATGATAGATATTTCATAATATTCAAGAAGTATTATTAATTGACTAGCTTATTATGTATGTAATAGGAAAATTAAATAGCTAATTAACCTATTTAATATAAAAATTAATTTCAAACTTTGTTTTATGAAATACAATTAATTAGTTTTTTAATCGTATGATTAGGTAAGATACGAGTGGTTTAATTTAAAAACAAAAATTGGATTTATGATTCGATTGGAACCCTTTTCATTTTATTATGCCCTCTTCCGTCCATTGGTTTGAAATCCGTCCAGGAATGAAAATTAATATTGATATAAAAAAGAGAAGGATACATTGATACGAATCGAAAATGTACATTTGCTATAGTGATAATAAGACCAAGTTATTTATGACTAAGCTTGAACTGGCAGGAGAACAAAAATTGAGCAATGAATAAACTATAAACTTTTCCCTCACGTCCAAATAGAGATTTGGACTTTTTTTTTTTATTAAAATTTTAATTTCATCAAATTTACTTTCAATTTGTGTTTATGTGCATACAAAGAAAACTCCTACATATATTATATCTTACTAAAATCAATAATAAAACAGTAAATACGTGAAAATTATAGGCAACTTATAATTTATAAAAGAGAGTATTGATGACCTGGATTAATTTTAATAACCATACAGTATTATTTAGAATACACGTTTATGTTAATTAACAGAGAGAAGAATCCGTGAGCTTTGGAATGAGACGAATTAATATAATGAATTTTTTTTTTATATATTTATTCAGCACCGATTTGCAGCACATCGAAACAAACGGCGCAAACCCGCACTGGTTTATTCAGTCCGAATTTCAGTATTGGAACATCTTGACCGGAACATTTGCTGCATAAAACTCTGCCACAGTGTCGACTAAGGGAAGCATAATGAATAATTTTAAAAAAAAATATGAGGCATCCATTAAGACGTAATTTAATTCGTGTAACAAACAAGTTACGGAAATAATGTACATACCAATGGTGTTTGCGTATCGTTAATGAAAACTTTGTACCGCATTCTAAGCAGAGATCTTTGTCTGCCCAAGGCGCCTCTTGCGTCAACGATTCTAATAGTCTGTAGAGTAGCTGCTTCGTCGCTACCTGGTAATTGAAAATTGTTATTCCGTCTTTATTCATCGATCCTAGACAAGCGCCGGACTTGACGAGGGTCCGGCACAAGTTACCATTGCCTTTCATATAAGCAATTAGGAGAGGAGTATTTCCATCGAGATCTGCGTAAAAATTAAATATTACATTACATTGCGCGTTAACTAATACGACGTGTCTTAGCCTCGAAACATTAAATTTCAGAGAAAGGATTTAAATCCAAAAGGATAGGATAGGATAGGATAGGATAGGATAGGAGAGTAGTGGAACACTAAACAAAAGCTACGTATTGGAAATACTTTTTCGAGAAAAAGTTTCGTATTGTTTAGTTGAATAGCCGACAATCTTATTGGAATATACCTGCAATGTTGAGCGGGTACTGCGACATGCAGTCGAAAAAGAGTTCGAAGATGATTGTAGCGCGGTTGTCCGGACCACTGTCTCGGTATCTAACGTGCATTCATTCTAACAGCGTTCTAATCATCACGTTTATATGTCCTTCCCTGACAGCAACAAAATACAAATATATAATACAGAATGCGTAGAAGGCACGAATTAATTTTCGGCAAATGCTAGCCTATACTACTAATAATTCAATCCATATTGAAAATTTAAATAAATAAAAGCTTTTCTTACAAAACGTTTGTTGAATGTCATGCTAATTTAT
Organism: Ceratosolen fusciceps; assembly: GCA_018883505.1. Taxonomy (NCBI): domain Eukaryota; kingdom Metazoa; phylum Arthropoda; class Insecta; order Hymenoptera; family Agaonidae; genus Ceratosolen; species Ceratosolen fusciceps. The sequence continues at coordinate 10,379 of RCIC01000026.1, forward strand.
CATATTATATGAAAACTACGTATATTTATCATTGATTTGATTATTTTAAATCAATTCATTGATTAAAGTTATTTTCTAATATATGTATATATGCATATATCTTAATCATTCGGACTGCATGTAAATGATAACCGTACCTGAAGAAGAGCCGACACGACAGAGGCATGTCCTGCTTTCGCAGCGGTATGTAAAGCTGTGTTCCTGTGGGCGTCAGTATCGTTGACTCGAGCCCAGGCTAATATCAAACTACGGACTAGCAATTCGTTGCCGGACATCGCGGCCAGGTGAAGTGGCGGTGTCTGAGTTACGTCTTGTACCCTCGAATTCACGTCGACCTGTGCCCATCATTGGTATCGACAAAGAAGAAATGTTTGATATCGAAAATTCATATATACATAATATAATTATATATAATTTTGAATAAACGTAACTTATCTGTAATCGTGAGTATATTAAGTCATTATCGCAATACGTAAACGTACGAGCTGTTAATTAATGTCCCAATGATACGGACGTTTGCGCGCCATCGTCGTTTATAGTTTTCTAGCAATCCTATTTCTAAGCACAGTACCATCACTTTAATTATTCATTAATTTATTGTAAACATTATTCATTTGCAGTATCTAAGTTTGAAGAGAAACATTATTTTGCGGGCGCCTCACTAAATCCCCCACCCCCTCGCGCTTTCTACGCTCTTAAGTAAACCAGAAATAATGTATGGCTCAAGCAATCGAACATCAGTTGGATTTTTAACTGTACTTATATGTAAGTCACTTATTTCTATTTTAACCCAAGTGTTTCCACGCGCGCACGCACTGACACGAGACCAGAGTACAACCGACCGTACCGTATGATCATTCAAAGCTTGAACATTTTTTTTACAATGAATTTCTTTTTTTAAAAATTTTTACTAAATAATAAAAGAGGCAAAACCAGTCGTCCTATGAAAAATAAAAACTCGATGGAAACATTTAAATTATCGTATAAATATAAACGTATGATGTCCTGTCGTCACGATAAGAGACAATTCCATTATTTAGTTTAAAGAAAAAAATAAACGAATCACATTTTCCTCCGAACCGCTTTATAAAACGTATAACGCGTTATATATAAATGATGCCTGATTTTGTAAGGAGAATATTTTGATTGATTCCGTGTAAATGATATAACAAGATTATTAAGAATTCGCAATTTCGCAGATCTGTCAGGATGGTTTTCCGCGTCCAAGGCAATGATATGCTACAGGTGCACAGTACTGCCGCCACAGTACATAGGCGAGGCAGATCAACCCTGTTCGAAATTCGACGGTAGCTCGAGATTTTATCACGACTGTCCAATGTCAACGTTTTGCATGAAGAGAATAATTCATTACAGCCTACCCAATGGAAGTGCGTATTGCCCTCCTTTCATCTATCCCTTTTATTACATTCAAAACGTCTCTTTGTATACGCATATACATTTTTCTTCCTTTAGTTTTTTAAATATATTCATGTGAAAATATGTCGTTTAATCAAATCCATTTTTTCGTAATTCGTAACGTAATTTAGCCGAACAGAAGCTTACAAATGTTTATTTCAACTAAAAGTTTAAATAAACAAAATTTTTTTGTCTGAATTTCAAAAACAAATGCAATTTTCCATGCAATGTTAATTTGAATAATTACTACTGTCTCTGTTTCAGTTAACCTTTGTGAACTAATAAAATTTCGATTAACTTCATATTTGTTCTCTTGATTTGTTTTCTATATAGCTATAATTACCACTTCCGAACGAAATTGCGCATCTCAGAAATATATATCTCAAGATTATAATAACAATAAAAGGACATGGACAAGCAAGGAATCGGTTGATACCCAAGCTTATAAAGAAGGTTGCTTTAAAGGTGAAAATAGAGGCACACCCAATGGACCGTCGGAATATTGTTATTGTTCGTCAAATTATTGCAATGAGTCTTCGTCGATAATTAATTCATTACAAATTCGTAGCCTTCTGGTCATTGCAGTTCTCGCATCATTAAGATTTCCATAGCTAACTATATTCTGTAATGTATTTTTTTATCGTGTACTTCTTATAAAATGATAAGCAAAATATGCAATGTGATCATCTAATGCGATAAGACAAAATACTTGTGATATTAATAATATCAATTATTTTTAAGACAATGTAAAAATAAATAAGCTGTATTTTCTTTGCGATTCCTGTTATAAATAAATTAAATATTTTTATGAATACAATGAATATTATCTCACCTCTGCATTATGTTCAACTAAATATAAAAAAACAACATCCTCGCGCTGTAATCGTACAGCAGAATGTAATGGATAGTCACTTTTACTTTTCAATAATTGATACAATAACGATCCGGGCATTTCTTTAAAATCCTCCCCACTTAAATCATCCTTAAATATTAAATAAAAATACGTGAATTCATTTGTTGTTGATTAGTAACTTTAAACTTCAGCAAATGTCATCATACCCAATGGCCACGAAATCAAGGAGCTGCAATGATCTCGCAGTTTTTTAGTTCCTAATTCTTCAGCCACTGTATATAGTCGTACACAATTTTGTAATTCAATATTTCCTATTAAATATTTTTCGCATCTGTCTACTAATTCACTTAGACCAAATCCAGAAGCTGCTTTCATCAATTCAAGCGTTAATTGATCTTGATTTATTACATCTGTATAAATCCACTTTATCAATATAGAACCTAGATTACTCTCTATATTCTTCCAATCTACAAGTGTTGAAATAATAACTTTTAATAACAGAGTAACGTACGCCAATATCGGCTTCATTATATAAAATTATTGTATTTTCAATACAGAGAAAGGAAAGTTTATATTCAATTCTAGACTTTAATACCTAAGACAGCTTTTTCTGGTAAAGATATCCAAGAATCACTTCGTGCTGCAAGCACAAATTTATGTACAGGAATACTTTTATCTTTCAATAAAACTGTTACGTCACTGAAAATGTATATTTAAAAAATAGTATCAAACAGTTTCTAGTTATGAATTTTAAATAAAAATTAGATTTTGCTAAATAATACCTGTAACGATTCTCCTCGTATAACATAGATACTTGCGACAGAAGTCTTCCCATAAAGCCATGATCATCTTTTGATGCAGTGACTAATGCATACTTCTGTTGTAATTCTGTATAATTATTATAAAGATTAACGTATTGTTCTCTAAGCAGAGCTAAATGTTGTTGCCATTTTTGGGAGTCTGTAAAATCTTCTGCAACGTACAGAATGAATACAACAAGTGTTACACTGTGTCCAAACTAAATTGAAAGTAACTAAAGATCCTTACCCATGATAAAGGAAAATATATTTATGACTATTGTCAAACGTCAGCAGGCGTTGATATGATTAAATATACATTAAGAGATATCATAGCCCCATTAAACAGTAAGTACAATAGTTCGGTAAAGTTATAACCCCATTAAACAGTAAATACAATAGTCCAATGACGTTATAACCCCATTAAGCAGTAAACACAGTAGTCCAATAACGTTATAACCCCATATATATTTTAGGTATTCGTTACATTCGATAGAATATGAAAATGTCGAGACAGTCATTGGGCGATCGCAGAACGAGTTGGGGTGAAAGAAAAACTAGAAATCATTTCATTTTCTGTGAAAACCAATTTAGAATGAATCAGCGGAAGATGAGCGAGCACGAAGAGCAGATTCTTAGAGAAAAAGAGAAAAACTTCCTCGATCAAGCGTCGGACTATGCGATTGGTTATCTTCTGTCCACTCAATTCCTCCGACAATCTGTCGATAGACGCTGCCTTGACAAGTGTTAAGGACGTGAAGGCTGTCCTGAGTTTCCCGGTCCCAGATTCAATCAACGTTCCTCTCATTGACTTTGTTTTCGTCAAATTTTCTATTTGTCACTTTCTCCCTTGGCCCCTGCACGATGATTGCCGTGCTTCGGTCATTTCACATATGACCGGACTTTAACAGCCACGCGAGAGCCGTTCTGCATATTAATGTTGCAAAGGCACAGACGAAATCTGTCACATTGTCAGCAAATCATTCTTTATCAGCTCATCATGATAGCACACATGACGGGATCAATAACTCCAATTAACATGATCAAACACTTAGCATTTTTTATTATAATAATGAACGCGGTCAATAAATAACTTTCGTTCTTTCCTCTAATTAATCTCAATTATTTACTTTAAAAATATTGAGACCCCATTACGGAATAACTCTTTGATTTTTAATTCTGTTGCAAAGTACATGTTTTCAATTATAGATCTCTGAGTATTGAAAGCGGGTATTGCTTTATCATGAAAAGCCAATTAAATTAATTAAAAGCATTATTCAATGCTTGAGAACATTAAGAAATTTCTTGATAATAGATTTTAATTTTATTTTATACACAATGCTCAGCTCAGTCAGTATTTACGTCGAATCGATCAAGTTACGTGGTGCCTGTCGAATGTTATTATTCTTCATTTTTTTTACTTCTTCTTTTGCAATTTTTTCTGTCTAATCAGATCAAATTACTGTCCGAATACTGTATTACAACATTGTGTATATAAGAGGAGGCTGTAATTTTTTATCCAGCTATAGGGAAATATAAAGCTAGGCATATGTATACACATTATATGTTTTAAACTTTTTGTAAAAATTTAAAAAAATTATAACTTTCATGAGAGTTTTATTTATGTATAGAATATAAAATACGAAAGAATGAAAGTAATGATTATAATGTTTCTTTCCATTTGAAATTCAGATAAATTAAAGAGTTACGAATTCTGGCATTACAAGCTTTTTTGTATTGTTTTTAAAACGTTAGTAAATCGCAAGTAAATACGAGCGTACATGTATTCTTTCTTAATTTTTGGCACGAGCCTGTTTAATATTTGACCCATAGATTTTAGATGCAAATTATACAAACGTTAAATATATTTCAAATTATACCTATCTTTGTATATAAAAAAAACTATTCAATAATGTTTTTCACTGTTTAACTATTAATTTAATAAACTTCTTTTAATTATCTGTTCGAAATACAAACGTTATTTTTATTGTCTACAAAAAATGGAACTATACGATTGTATTATTATTAATATAACAAATTAAATAATAATAAAAATTATCATTATGATTTAATGTTTTATTTTATTTCGATTTTGCTTTTTTATATTGCGTGGGCGCACAATTTGCTTATTCATTTACCGAGATTCGCTTGAAAAGTGAAGTCCATAAAAGACTTCAGATCATATAAAATACAAAACATATAAAAAAGCGATAGTTAACAAATAGTTAATAATTGTTAATTAAATTTAGTGCTGAAAATAAATTTTTACGTAAATAATTAATACTTAATTTATGTTTTATATTTAAAGAGTATAGTATACCATTACTATTCATGGAATCGATCGTAACTAAATGTAAGCTTTTAATTTGCTTAATTAATAAGAATAAGTAGCGATAACCGAATGTTTATTGATTCAGTTATATAAAAAATATTTTATTGAAATCCTATATTTAATGAAGGAAAAATCCTCGTTTTGATCGATTTTTTTTCGAAGGAAGAAAAAAACTGGATGGAGTCGATGATAGATGTACTACAACGTCGGTCGCGTGTATTATTTATAACAGCAAATAATAACGAAAAACTTTACAGAGTGATTGTAGTCACTGATGCTCGTATAACGTGTTCGCATAACACAGGCACTTCTCGATCGTTCTATCGTCGTAGCGCTCGTGTGTATACCGCTTTCTGGCTCAGATTTTAGTTAATGATATTTAACTTTTAAAACTTTATATAATAGTTATAGTATTAATTGTCATTTTATATAAAATTTAATGAAATGAAAAATCTATATTATTTCAACTATTATATTTACTCGTAATATAATAGAATAATCGTCATTTGTAGGTGCTTAATTAACAATAAAGCCACTGAGAATTCAAAATTCAAATGATTTGGCTGATTTATTCTCCATGTTATTTCAAACGTTGTATATATACTGGGATAAGGTATTTAAATATCTAGTCAGTTTTTGTGCGGCCGTAATGATGCATTGCATGATCAAGTACATCGATACAAAGTTTGTGCTGAATATAATCTGTAAGTTTATGCGAATATACTCGATAAATGTGTTGAAAAGGTTTAAATTTACATTGGTGTAAATGCTTGTGTTGTTTGTAGCTAAAATATAGACTCGTTTGACTAGTCATGCGTAATATAAGCTGAATATTGAAAAGCTCGGTTAACAATAAATTTTCTCGACGGGAAACTCTGTCGCTTTTATATTTTCTTTGTGGATATGGTTTTACCGGGTCATTTGGTACCAAATATTTTAAGTATTTTTTTTATTGTTTTCATATAGATTAATGCTTTTTAAGAATTTGACGTACACCCACTTTTACCCACTGTTATCTCAATAATTCCAGTTTTAATCTGGACGCGGGAAACCCAATGTGTAGATTAGATTCATAAAACGTATTAAGATTCATAAGTTTATTAGAAATTACGAGCCATAATGAATTACCGACTATGGGAGTACAACTTGTAATGTGCGGGGGGAAAGGATAATTAAAATTTTTAAGTAAGAAAGGTTATTGGGGTTAGGGAATCTTTGTCAGCGCGTCGTACATTGAAGTTTCAAATTTGACGGCTCGGTGTCGAAAGTCGCGAATCCGCGAAAGTTTCAGGAGAATTCCCGCGGACCGTGGCCTAGACTTAGTAACGTCGACTCGCAAAAAATCTATAATTAACGCCGACATACGCTGCTGCCCGATTCCTGGCGCGGGGCCTCTTCAATCGGCTAATGGCCGAGCGTCTGAGCTTACCAGACCGGACAACGTTGTACATGCGGACTCTTTGAAATGCCTTCCTTGCTCGTGCCGAATTTGCCAATCTCTAATCGACGATCAGCAATCGCTTAATGGACTTCATGGACTCGCGCTACTTGTATCATTTTTATCAATTTTATGAACGATACGAAGTTTCCGGAGAGTAAAATACGATGTAAGAATAAATACGTTGATAAAAAGGGAATGGGAAACTTTAAGTTATTGATTGTGCATAAGATGAAATGCGCGGCGAATATATGCTAAAAAAAAAATGCAATATTGTATTGTAAGGAAGAATTTAATGAATACGTCGAAAAGGAAAAGGAAAAGGAAAAGAAAAAGGAAAAGAAAAAGAAAGCGGAAGTGGAATAAGAAGAAGTATATAGCCAGTCAAGCATTCTACTATTGAATCTTTTATGTACATAGAGAAAATGTGAGACGCGATATTCGCCAACGTCCAATTGGGTTTCATTAAAAATTTATTGGGCCTTTTAAAGAAACCAGTCGTTTTGCGATTTTAAATTTGCAGGAAGTTACACTTCTTGTGTCACCGGATTTCAATACGCGTAATTTATTTACTACTTAGTATATTATAGATATTTTAATACTATATCATTGTCAATGCAAAACATTTCTCATTCAAATCCTCGCTTCTTTATAGATTAACTTCAAGCAAAAATTACTTATAATTTTTAATCAACCTTAATCTAACAGCTTTTGAATATTCCTTCAAATACGTATCTTATAATAATTCATTAAAATAACCTGTATTGTTTTACTTGCACGATTTATTTCAATTTAACAGAGATTTATAATGCTGATGAAGTTTCAGTTTTCTAATGTTCTACATTAATCAAGTGAGTTATTCAAGACCTTGTGGAACGATTAATTTTACGTATTTCTATACGTATTAAATACGTTCTATACGTAAATAACTATCGATGTAATTATAATTTTTTATTGAGATATTTATGATAGGAAAAGGACAAGTTGATCGGCGATAATTATATTGCACAATGTCGATTTTATGCAGAATATTTATGCCAATGCTCTAAACCTATGTCCTTTCGCAAAAATTTCGTGTCCGTTCCGTTTAATATTTCCTGCATTAAGATATAAAAACTATAAAACTTCTTTGCTGACTCCGTATAATAAATAGTTACCCAGTAGTTAAAGTATTTTTTTTTTTTTTTGGTAAAAGAGAAGTCAGTGTCCTGGCATATTTCAATTCGTGTGCGAACGTAACTCGTTGCTCAAACAAAAAATCATTGATGATTTTTATGAAAACTACCCTTTCTATAAGATATTAAAATACTATGGCGAGTAATGATGTATTAAGAGTGGTCAAGCTTATAATAATGTACGTTATTTACATGAGCATGCATTTGTGAGCTATTCATATTTAAAATGACACTTTATGTTTAACGAATTTTAACGAATTTTTGAAACTACTTCGACTGCGTCTTTCACATGGGGTAAATACATTTTCAATTTAATTGAAAGATCACAAAAAATTAAAATATAAATTCTAATATTTTATTAGTATACTTTTTACGATAATAGAATATAAATAAAGAAAATTTTATGTTACGATTACATCAGTTAAATATTAATTTTGTCCATTTTAGTACTAAAATGAGCTGCTTAAAAGCCTTTTCAATATAAGATAGTACAACATATTTATTCATTAGTTAATCATTAGTTAAATGCATTATGTTCACATAATTATTTAATTAAATTTACTTACCCTTCACTAACCCTTCTATACTTTAATTAATATATCATTTTATTTATTCATGAATATCTTATTTCTTACTATCAGGTCATAAAAGTTCATAATATTTTTCACACATTTTTTATATATTTTATTTATTATAAATGAAATCTGCACTTAAATCTTCTACCAGATTCGAGCTCGTGTATTTAAGAACATTTTATTGAATTAAATAATAAACTCTTAATATCCGATTCAATATTAAAACATTCTCTTATTAATGAGAAACTTTATATTTTAGCAGTACGATGCAGCAGTTCTAGATTGAAATTATTAATATAGCTTTGCATTTATGTATAATTTATACTTTTTATTCCTGCTTATCCCTTATGTCCGTTACAATAAAGAAAATTTTTTTTACTCTTCTCTTCTTCTTTTCTTTTAATATTTAAATCACAAGACATTAGAGTATGTTCTTACAATAATAATAATAATAATAAAGCTTTGCGTTCATTATTATAAATATTTATAAACTGTATAATAAAGTTTTATTTATATTAATATTTGGGGAGGGGGGGGAAAAAAATATGTTTCTCTTATATCTTACTGGAATAGAGCGTACGTATCAATAAAAGCATTGCAGAGACCTTTGAAAAAAACTTTTCTTCGATATTAAATTGACGCGGAAAATGAAAAATACGCCCGCGGCCGGATACGCTGGGACCCTCGCGAAGCCAGTGAAAGAACGACTTTTATTTCGATCGCGTCAATACGCGTACGTGGAACGTCTCGGCCTCCGCGCCGCCACCCCGCGCGACGACGTCTGTATAATGTGGCGGGACCACGTGGCCTCTTCCCCCATTTCTCCTCATCGCAAAATATTTTTATATTACATTTAAATTACATACGAATGTTTTTAGGCTCTCGTACAAATATTATCGTGCAATTGTAAACAGATTCAGTAAGATATTATTTATGGAAATAGTTTATACATTATATATTTCGTATCGCTTGGGGGAAACGCTAGCTGGACATTCCCTGGGCTGTTATATTGGTCTCCAGTATGGGCTGGCCCTCCTGCATTATTAGCAATCGATGTCGTTAACCCCTTTCTTCGACTGTTCTCAAATTAACTATCCAACGAGTTTACGCTTCTCAAGGTCGGAGCTTGGATACGGCCCTTGGATATACAGCTAAACTCAACTCCGACACCATCGGAGAACCCATCGTTTTCGTCCCAACATAATTTTCGAGTGATTCTAGTCAGTCCAGTTAGTCGGCGATCAAAACTATATTGCGAAACTAATTCGCATTTAGAAGATTGTCCCGGGAATCGAGCCGACTAGTCTGGATCATTGGCTGGCCAACGGCACCCATTTCGCGTATCTCACTCTGCTGGCAATGATCGAGTCGAGGGTTCTTCACGTCCCGCTAAATAGCTATCCTGTATTGAATTCGTCGAGTGGACTTGACCCGGTGACTCTGACAGCGCGCCACCCTGCCACTAATTCTCTCTCACTCTCTCTCTCTCACTCTCTCTCTCTCTCTCTCTCTCTCTCTCACTCTCACACACACGCACACACTCTATCTCGTTGGCTCGCTCCTTTGTTCACTTTTACGGTCGTGCTCGCGCCGCATGTGTATCCTTGTCGTTATTGACTGTTGAAGGACATATCAGACGTCGATGAATTCTTTCTCCTATCCTAATTCGTCCGCTTTTTCCCATCCCTGCTCCAAAGATTTCATAGCTTATTTATTTTTTTACTTTACATGCATATCTTATTAATATCTATCATTCTACGTTATTATTTAATATCTGTTACTAACAGCGGTTATACAACAAGAGTAAATCTTTATAATTTAGCGACCGAATGTGCTATCAAGTACTTGTTACGAATGAAATATTTACCTCTGTTAGAGCGCAATAAAATTTTTATTTCGCACTCTCACTGGCTGGCTTCATACAACGTGTAGCTCTATCCATTCGTTTACGTAAATTGATAAATGATTTTGTACACATTTAGTTTTGGAGAGCAGAAAGGCCATTTGTTTTATCTTAAATTTAATTACAATATTATACTTAAAAGAAAAGCTACGCGCTTTATAGTCGTTTGATATTGACAGGTATTTTTTTTTCTAAGTGGGAGAAATAATTCTATAAATGATGAGTTAATGATTTAACCCGATGATGGGCCGGTCGTCTTACTCTTACAATTCAAATGTACTTTTTGAATCCGAAGAACCTTTATTCCCCTCAGTCTCTGCAACACCGAAAATCATGTATATTAAATTATTAATTGGTCGAGGCTCGTTATTACAAATAATTAAGGGTTATTAGTTACTCCGGAATATATATATATATTGTATTACTGCCGTAAAATTCAAAAATTGATAACACATAAAATTTTATTAATTTAATGTATTAATAAATTGGTAGAACTTTTCATTTTATACTAGGAAATGCTATTTCTTCTTCGCTTTTAGCTTAAGTAAGGTATTTTTTATTATTTTTTTTTTTTTTAAAAATTACGAACTTTCCATTCTCTGGATGGATAATATTACCATTTTTATTTCATCAAATTGGTATATGTTAATATTCGAGGATGGCTTTATCCCTGTTGATATTGTCCGACAATAATTAGCTAAGTGAATTTCAATATTTGCTAATGAAGCTTCGCGCTAGGTGATGGTAATAAAGTCAATAAGTGCATTGAATAAAAATTAAAGTAAATAGAGGCGGACCGCGAATGTTCAAGTTGCGAGCGGTGGTTGGACATGTACAGGACTGTGCTCCGTTGTCTGTGCGACAAAATTTGGAATTTGCATCGCTCGTAAATTAAGGACTGGACCGAAATTGCAAATGCACCCCAGGTATACGTGAATAGGAGTGCATTGGCCCGACTGGCCTTAGTGTTCACCGAGACGATGTTTCTTGTCTGGAGAGGCGGTAGGGCCGAGTTTTTATGGAATAATTCTTACGATCTGCTTCGCTTCAAGACTTCGTCCCTTTCTCTTTCCTTCCCTTCTCTTGCCCCCCACCCACCCCACCCCGTGCATGAAAAATAACCGAAAAAAAAAAAGTCGGGAGGGCAAATGCAAGTGAAGATTAAGTAAGAGGCGCAGCTTTTCCCGAGATAGAGGCAAGTTATAAGCAGCGTTTATAATGTTACGCGTACGTATGATATGTACGTATAGCAAAGGTTATTGGACGAGCGACCGACTCAGTGGATAAGATGAGGAATACGAAAGGAACGGGTGCGTTACAACGAAGCAAACAACGAGACGCCAGTGTTAACTAAAAACAGGAGGGTAAGACTAATAATAATATAACGGGGTTATTTAACCGAAAGGTCGTAAAAATTTATACAGTCAAAGAAGAATTTAAACAATCCTTTCTGCTTTCCCTCAAACCTTTTCCCCTCTTTCTCAATTGTTTGTAATAATCGAGAGCTGTTTCGAGCTTTGTTGCTGCGCACCGAAATTCTTGCTAAAGAATTAGCTAAAATCGAAGATATTAAGGGACTATGAAGATTCGAGCAATGCTGTGACGTCGTAACAAACTACCCTAAAAATGCCCGCTTCTACCTCTGCTGCTCCCCTCTCCTCTCCTCACCACTCCTCTACTCAGCTCTATGACTCTTCTCCCTACTCACTCACTTTTTTATTTAATTCTCTGTTTCGTTTTTATTCTCTTAAGCCAGCATATATTAGCGGCAGGACAAAATTTCCATTCTTATATTCGTCGTTAAAAACTTTTTCCATTAGCCTTGTATTTTCTTTTACATAAAGTCAGCGATCCTTCAAAATTTATCACTCGAGTGTAAATTCGGTATTTATTCATGATCGACATTACTTGTTTTCTCCCGAAAGCCCGTTGTCGCGAAGATAATTTAACGAAAGCCGTATATTTTAGAACTTCCTTCTTTTCGATTTTCGCCAAATTTTATTCCATTAATTCGTAGTTCGCAATCTACTTATTTAACAAAATCTCTGCAATATACGTTGCAAATATTTCCAATCGATAATTCACTAATAATTTTGAAGTAACGAAACAACTAAGGACAACTAAGGATGCTAACAGTATTCGTATTTTATGCTTACTCGAGTACGTTATTTAAAAATTACACATTATCCCTAATTTACTTTACTTACATATAAAATAATTGCAATTCCTGATTAATAGAATACATAAATTTTCTGATAATAAATGAATCCTAACTCACACCTTTGCCTCTTTACCTTGTGTCCATTGTGACATCATTGTGACATCATGGTGACATCATTGTCACATCATTCATGTCATTGCGACAATTTTACTGCTAATGCGCATAACTAAATGGGAACAATTTCGGATAGTGCGTTAGTAAAGGTAGAAATATTCTAAATTGAATGTAAGAAGTTTGAGCCTCAGCTGCAGTCCTGGGAACGGATTCCTCCTCGAGGATGCTCAATTAAAAACTGGCGTTAATTGGAATGAATTTTCGCGAACCCCTCGAAAAGTGCTACTTAGAGGCGGCCGCTCAAAGAAGTTTCCTTCACTCTTGGCAGTTTCTTATTATTGCGCATTAATCACACTTGACAAACGGGCAGAATATCACTCGACGAGTTTGCCTCCTACGCATTACGTAACCTCGCCGCGCCCGCCATTGTCGAATTCAAACTCGTGAACCCTTACGCTTAATTGATTCGCGTCTTCAATTTTATTCACGTCGGCTTTTTATACTCTCCTCCTCGTCGACTGCGTATCCCCATTTACAACTGTTATGGCAAAGTCAACCTTTGTAAATACGTTTTTTTCTCGTGTAACTTCGATACTGTGCAGGATTTTTTTCATATTTACATTCGCAAGGCATCATTCGGCTTCTATTATTCAATAAATATGTTCGTATATTACATTTATGGGGGCGAAAAAATGTTTACACTTACGGATCTTCTAAATCTATTTTCATAGTTGAAAATTCAAATTCATGTGATGATGCTGTTGGGGAGAAACGTTCCACCCAATTTTTATATTTCTACAACAGTGGCCGTGCAAGCACAATCAATCATGAATATGCTCTCTACCATTTAAAAGACAAGCATTGTATTATTCAACAACACATATTATAATTATAAGATATTCAAAAATTAATTAATAATAATATAGTATAAATGTGATTTGGGTATGCGTTAAGAAAGCTGCTTAAAAAAAAAAAAAAAAAAAAAAAACCATACTTTGCCAGTTAAAATTAAACTTGCTTGATCTTTTCCTGGTATAATTTAAGTAAAGGTAAAATTTATTAGCATTAAAGAAAGAAAAAAAATTATAAAGATATCTGTATATTTCTTAATATTAAATATAACCATAGAGATTAACTAATAAAATAGCTGAATATATAACAACATTAGATATCGTTAAATAAAAGGAGAACAAATAACAATGGAAATGGAATAGAATGATAAAATACGGCATTTAATTTTTATAATTTATTCAAAAGTCTTGAATAAGCAAATGCAAGTTATTGCAGCTTCAGTAAGTACAATAGAATACGCGATTATACAGTTACAACGCTATGAAAGACTAAATCAATAAAAAATGTTTTCATTTTTTAAATAAAGACTTAATAATATATATTTTTAATATTATTGAATAGTTTTTACCCTACTTATTTGGATGAAATGAATATACACATATATATATATATGCAGCTTCGTTCGCATGATAATTTACAATACATACCTATTGCTATTATATATTTAATTGTCATACGCATTGAAGTATCCTCTTGGTCACCTATATTATCATCGATATAATAACGAATAAAAATAAATACAGAAATATATTCTCGAGCGTAAGTGAAAAATGTTTTGTAGATGCGTACAAACGAAGACGAATAAAGATGCGTATAAATGTAATTGTTCTCTACATTATTTTAATAAAATCTTTGAAAGATTGATTCACAATATAAAAGATTACTTGTATTAATTAAAATAATAAAAGGCATTTAAATTTAAGTTTTAATTAAGTATTATTTTTTCATATAATTCGTGTAATTAAATTCATGTTTTTAACGTTAATTACCACATAGTATTATAAAATGATTTCGACGAATGATGTGTATTACGTATACTATTATTTATTCATACATATTTATTAGCTTATTAATTTTGAGTTGTGTTTAGATAAATTATTATAGATAACGAATGACCCTTTATTGACATAAATCATATGTCTGCAATAAAATTGTATGATAAAATGTATAATAAAAAGATTATTGGCACACGAAGGTGCTGAGAGTTTCAGATTAAAATATAATTTTATAAATGCTATAAATAATTTTTATGTGATTTTAGTAATGACCGAGCCACCCTTCGTTCATTGACGACCGGACGCCTCCAGTCGTTCTCCCCCGGAAAACCCCGGTTTTCGCCAATCTTCTCGATTCGTCTTATCCCATGATTTAGGAAGGGGCTTAGGCCCCTCCCCCCGATTGCCCCACCGCGTCGAGGCGTGCACCTATTGGGTACGCTGGCGCCTATGGGTGGGGGTTCGTGTTATCGTTTCCTCGGGCCCTTTGTTTAGCCCGAAGGTCACGTGCGTTTTCGTGTACGAGGTGACGTTTTTCTGACACAATTGCACGCTCTCGGTGCTCGTCTGGGTTCGGGGTGCCGGTGCTTCGGCCTCCGACTCGTCTTTCCTTCCTACGGCCTCGTGCTTCAAGATAGGCTTC
The DNA here is from genome assembly GCA_018883505.1 of Ceratosolen fusciceps. Classification (NCBI taxonomy): domain Eukaryota; kingdom Metazoa; phylum Arthropoda; class Insecta; order Hymenoptera; family Agaonidae; genus Ceratosolen; species Ceratosolen fusciceps. Next base: position 25,633 of record RCIC01000026.1, read on the forward strand.
CGCGTATGTCCCGATGCCCGTCCATGCTCTTTCCAACGGGGCAGCTCGTTTTCTAACACGAGCTTCCCGGAGGGAAGAGGTCACGGGCACGCGTAATACGGCCGGCCCTTGGGCCTCATACTCGGTCTTGTCGTACTCTTGGGCGGAATCGAAGTACACCTCGGCCGTTCAGTTTCGTCATTTACCACGAGGCCCCGCCTACATCTCCCCCTCTTAAAGCACCGGCCTACCTAACGCCTAACCCATTGGGCCCTTCTCCCACTCCTTTACGCCAAAACGTGTGCAGTTTAACAAAATTTTTTTTTATATTATATTATTTTCACGTTTCAATAACTTTTAGTTTTTAATTTTATTGACAATTTCTTTTTCTTTTTCTTTTTCTTTTCCTTTCCTTTCCTTTCCTTTCCTTTCCTTTCTTCTCCTCTATCTATCCTCAAAACAAGGTAAGCAAAAACAAATATTATTCACTATTCCACTATGCGAACCGCAGTTTAAAATTAATCAGTAATACTTTGTACAAACTTTATCAGATACGGATGACGATTTTAAGTAAAAGACGAATTCAATCGAAACAATCTTAGTTGAAATCTTGCAGAGAGTCGTTATTTAAGCAATAATGACAACGATGCAATGTTTCTGATAAGACCTCATTTATTCCTGTTAGTCAAATCAAAATGCATAAAAAAACTACGAGTTCACCATATCTGGTTAATGCGAGTTTCAGTGTAAAATATTCAGTTAAATTTTTAAGCACGTTCAATCAACCGTTAATATTTAGATCTTGATGCTTGAGCTGCTTCGGTATACTCTTATTTGGTCTAATCTCGTGCACTTCCCTCCCGCTATAGATGATTTTATCTTATTCGCTGTGCTCTTCAAAAAAACCACGACACATTAATATGTCCTTCTTAATTTAATAAAAATATTGTTTTGTTAAACAATTATTTCATATACATCGATTATTACTTATTGCATTCCGTAATTCTAATAAATGTATTGAAAATAGCATAAAAAAAGCAGTAAGTAAGCTTTAAAGTAAACATTGATCAAAACGTAATATCGAAATTCGAAGGAATCAAATTTGAAAGATTTACTAAGTAAGTCGTATTGGTATTCGGACGCAATAGTTTTTTTATTTTTTATTTTTATCTTTTAGCCGAATGTTAATTTATGGCTTTATTGTTATCTAATGTAGTAAGCTAATAGTTATCGTTATTCCTCGATAAGTAATGTATTAATAAATAAACGAACGACGCCGTATTATTTTCTTTTTGTTGTATAAATTTTGATAATAAGGTAATACTTATGATACGGATTCTTTATATAATCTTTTTATAATAAAATCTAGCAAGTTTCGTACGCGCTTTGGGAATAAATAAATGTTCTTCAAGAATGCAAGTAAATGAGGTAAATGTATCTTCAATTGTATACTTGAATACGAAGAAGGGCGTATGCTGTTAATCTATAGTAAATGTAGTTAAGAAATAAAATTAATTTCGATTAAAGTAACACGTAACGAAGCATTAATTTGTGAGAAATGCATGACCGGAGCATTACGAGGTTGAAAGATTTGTTGCCGCCATTATTATCTTACTTGGGTTTCATAACAGGAGTAAGCCATCGGACTTTAACTTTATTCCAAGTTAAATTCCCATGACATATTTTAATGGTATTTTTCGGTAATGCCCGTTACAGTGTGTTCTCGCCGGTGGCTTATCCACCCTTCGTAGACGGCGTGGCGGGGGTCGGTAAGCGGCTTGAATCTATAGTCATCGAAACTGGTAGGACGGCGACGCTTACTTATTCCAATGTTTAACCAGGAATTTATCCATATCAAATTCCGCTTTCTAGCGTTGCATTAGCCCTGTCCCCGTCGCCCATTTGTTACTCGCTTTTTTTTCCCAATTCCCCGAACTCTCTTTCGAGCGCAAAATTCGCGTCCCGCGCTCACGGAGATGAGCGTGTCGGGTAATATTTCGCACGGCTTGCTGCAGGAAAAAGGAAATGCGACAAAAGAGACGGGAATAAATAATATGGGCGGGGGGTGGGTGGAGAGGGGGGGGAGGACACGCCAAGGGATGTCGGGAGAAAGTAATTATTTATCAACAATACAGATGCTGCATTATTTACCGGCGCCTTTTCTTGGAATCGCGATTCGCGATTCGCGACACGCATCCTTGTAATCAAAGCGGATATCTTTAGCGTACGTATGTGTCTGTATGAAAATCAACCGGACCATGATTACGGCTTAGACAAAGAGGTAGGAATACGACTATTCCAAGAATTTATGTTAATTTATGATTTATTTTTGCTAGTATCGTCCCAATTGTCGAATGGGGAGCTCAAGCTAGATTCCCGAGTTTTCCGTTTATCCGAGCTCTGAAAGAAAAAAGAGAGAGAGAGAGAGAGAGAGAGAGAGAGAGAGAGAGAGACTATCGCGAAATTTCGCGTCCTTGTATCCGCGTAGGCGCTCGGAACGTTCGGCTGAAGAGTAAAGAACGACGAATATCCCTCTGTAACACAACTTACCCTACTGTATCCCCTGTGCTTTAGCTGAGCGAATCGTTGAGCCAAGGAGCTCTCCGGTTTCATAGCGTTTTGTTTACCATCGTTTTCCCGTCTATTTTTACCACGGCAAGTACCGCTTTTGCTTACTCTGACTGCCCTAAGCGTATTAGCTTGCATTTATTTGTCTTGAAATTATAGGATCTATTCTTCCATGCTCTCCTCCACCCTCTGACTATTACTTTATGTCAGTTTCATTGGGGCTGTCATTTAAAACTTTAAAATGAATCTCATTCATTTACTTGTATATTTCAATAATATAAGATCAGCTTTGTCTTTAAGCCTTTTTTACGCATAATTGATGTTTTGCCAAATTATTATCGTCAAGCTCCATACGTATATTTATAACTGATTAATGATCGTCTTTTTTTTCCTATAAAATTCATTGTTTTTTATTTTGTTAATTCCTATTTTATTATTGTTACAAAATTATACATTTCAAATAATTTAGCTATTCGATAATTTAAGTTTACTTATTACTTTCATTGTTCTTTTACGTATATTTTTCGGGCCATTTTATTTGGCCTATATTCAAGATTTTTTCTTAATTACACCATTCGCTGCCTCATTATCTTATGAAATTTATTAATTTATAAACTTATATAAACATTTATAATGTGTAAACGTGTATAATTTATATAAACGTATTTTCAGTTGAAGATGTAACGTACGAATTCATTCCATTACGAACCCTTTCGCGCCGTAACATGATAATTAATATATCTGCATACCGTCCTTCTTTTATTCCTGCCGAAAAAGATACGTTTCCGAATAAAAACAAAAAAACTATGTATACGCGTATTTTTTTTTTTTTTCTCTCTCTAGTTAGTAAATTCCCGTGGCTCTTGACGAGAGGGAGTCCCCGCGAGGCATACACAATGCATATCAATGTGCGACTACTTTCGCAAATATCTTCTTACGAAGCTTAGATATGTAATTATTAAGGAAATTTAATTTATTTTTTCTCTACAATAGAAATTATGTCGACTTGAGTTATTTTTTAAAATAAATTTAAAATCCGGGCTTTTTCGTTTTGGTAAGATATGTGAATCCAACAATTCATAAACATATTGTAATTATTAATAACATCATTAACTCTTGTGCGTGATGTACAAAAAATTATCCAATCCGTAACAATACGTAGAATGTAGTATACATTAATCACGTAAATTAATATGTAAATGAATAAAAAATATCACTGTTGACTGATGAGAACACGATTATATTATCGTAAATATTTGTGTGAGAAAATAATATGCTCATTATAAAAATATTTAAATAAATATTCAGGAAAAAAAGTTTATTAGAAAAATATATTAACTCATTTATATTTTTATTCTTTGTATGAAATAGTTTTTTAAGTGAAATCAATTTTTTTAAAACGATTTTAAATAAAAATATTTCCTACGTATGTACATCTATAAATTAATAAGAGAGTGCAGATTTTTTACGATTTGTAATATTAAAGAAAAGAAAAATTCTATATAAAAAAAAAACTGGTATGATAAAGTTATTAGTATTATTACAAATACTCTTTTAATTGAATTAAGAATATTTATTATTACTTACTTTATGAATATCAAGAGTAGTAATATGAATTCAACGATTATAATACAAATAGGATAGTTCGCCAAGAAGCGCATATCGCATGTGTTATGCCTTTTGAATTCGAAAAATTTATTTATTTATTTTTTTAATTACATTATTTTCATTATACTGTTGAATTCTCCAGTTACGGTATTGATCGTTAGAATATCAATAGGTCAGATAACCGATTGTTGCGAATGAAATTTCCATTGCGTACGGCTTACGCGAAACGAAGTCGTATTAAAAAACGTAGAAAAATAGTAGTAGCTGTCGTAGTAATTGAAGTAGGAGTAGTAGTGGTAGTGGCAGCAGCAGCAGCAGCAGCAGTAGTAGTAGTAGTAGTAGTAGTAGTAGTAGTAGTATTAGTAGTAGTAGTAGTAGTATTAGTAGTAGTAGTAGCTGTCGTAGTAATTGAAGTAGTAGTAGTAGTAGTAGTTGTAGTAGTAGTAGCAGTACTGGTAGTCGTAGCAGTGCCAGTAGCAGTAGTAGTAGTAGTAGTAGAAGTACTGCTAGATAAAACAAATACTCTATTCTTCGGATTCATTATTTCGTACATAAAGTTTTAGCTTGTAAGTATTTACGAAAAGAATTCCGTGCGCCGCGAAAAGAATTATGAGTATATGTATATTTAATTATTGTCTAATTATTATGATTTATAATATTATTATAATAATAAGATGCGTGAAAAGACATCAATGAGTACGCATTTAGTAAAAGCGGCACAATCGTGCTCATTGTCTGCGGCAGGTTAAGATGCTCGCCTGGCAAACGCCATTTGGGCTAATGCAAATGTTTCAAATCCAAAAAGGGCTAAGGAATAATGAGTGGGCTACTTTTAAAACCATTTCTTAACGGAATATTCGCTGTCCGAGCGGCGTATTTTTCGACAAAGGCAAAGGCAAGGATAGAAAACGTCGACTTATAGGCGACCGTCTGCATCTAAAATATGTTGAACTTTGGCATTAACAAAATTTTTATGCATTTTAAAACTCGCTCGCTAGGATAGGTAGGCAAAGCTAGGCGAATGGGTGGGGAAAATGTTAGAAAAGCACAGCTACGAAAACGGTAAATCTAACATACTTCCATATGATTACGGAAACAAACTGCTGAGCCGTAAAGCACAATAATTATCATTGTTATGTGTAAAAATTAATTTTTAATCAATGCAAGAAGACCGTATGAAACGGTGTAGAAGGATGAACATTCTATAAATGTACATGTATAAATTTAAATGTACATTAGATAAAATCCAAATGATAAAATAACTGGTTATTCGCATAGAATATGCAAATGGCATTTGACCCTACGAATCAGTCCTATTTCTCAATGGATAATTATTTCTAATAACAAAAATATCACTTTCTTTTAGTAACCCTTTGTCCCTGTTTGTCTCTTTTTTTTCGTCTGCTTGACATACGACACGTTATAAAAACTTCATTCTTTGTTTAAGCTTAAAAATAACTAATACATAATTTATTATCAAAAATTATTTCTATATGGACAATAAGATTCATTATACGAAAATGGAATCTGCCGTATTAAAAATGTGTTGCTTTGCCGTATGATATTTATCTATTTATCTATTTATCTATTTATTTATTTATTTATTTATTTATCTATTTATTTATTTATTTATTTATTTATTTATTTACAACTCTGCATAATAATAAGCATTTTTGGAATTAAAATTCACAGTTTCATTATTATATCAATATTATAAGTTTTAGTATTTTAATTTATGTGCCATTCTTATTTCATATTAAATTTAACATTTAATTGTCAATATTATTTTTCTTTATAAAATATTGTATTGATCTACATTTATCTAAGATCATATTCTTTACTTTAATCTCTCTTTTACTTTACGTATATATTCGCTTGGTTTTTAAAATCAGTTATGTTGCGATAAGTGGAAGAGGTCGCGTGCTTTCAAAACACGTGGCCCTTGCTTGATAGCCGCGGGGTGGAGGTTGAGAGCTGAGGCTCTTTGCGGATTCGACGACGGGCACGCGACCTGATCTCGATTAGCAACGATCTTTCACTATTCCCAGTGGGATCTCGGCGTATAAACCCCAGGCGCCTTATCTTACGGAGCCGTAACGTTGGCTCCTTCTTTTACAGTTTTTTCGCGGGTCCTTCCTCGGAAGTTGGCCAGTTTTTATGTAAGAACACGAGACCGCGGGCATAAAGAAGCTCCCGCGTTATTAATCTACATTTACGTATCTTACACGAAACACTCGAGCTTATAGTTATTTTTAATTTTCTTATACAAAAAAATGAAGATTTCTATATTTTATAGGTGAAACCAACAATACAATCAATTTCTTCATTAAAAGCATATAATTTTAATGTCTCGCGTGTTTGTTTTAAAAATAGAATGCTAAGCTTTAATATAATGGTTTTAAATTTAATAGGAATTTATAATATTTAATATAACAGAGATAAAAAGTATTTACGTTTTTTTTTCTAATCTTAATGGAAAAATCATAATTTTTTTTTTTATTTTTTTTGCAAATTGCATTTGCAGCTGCTTTAAACCATCGCATTGATACGGGACCGTGCTGCCAAAGCGCAAAACTATGTCAATAGGCCTACCGAAACAGCTAAATATTTCAGAAGGCAACGAGCTATTTCATTATAAAAAATTTTAACTTTCGATTTCCGGGATTTACGAAAGAGCTTATTCTCTCGTTTGCAAAAGATAGCTTGGTCCTCTATTGGCCCTGGCAAAGGGAAAATCTTTTTATTTTCTTTGTTATTTGTTATTCGTGTTTCAGATTATTTAGATGCTCGGAGTGCTGTGATCCCGAATACGCAGTTATAGAATATCATCGCAATAGATCATCGCAAGAGCCATGCGTTTGGCAGTGCTTCAATGGTAACAATTGAGGCTCGAGCAGCGAGATTAGCGAGTCAAGAGTACAGCAGTACAATCGTGCATTTATTTCCATGAGTTTTGTACGGGCTAGACGTTAGACTGAGAGATGATAAAAGTAGGTGGCCACCATCGTCGAAATGCAAATTTCACGAGAGCACGGCTCGACATTTCGACGATAGGGTATTCAAGGCTTACCGCATATCATTGATCCACGGCGTGCAAAGGTTGCGCCCCGTAGGAAGCTCCGTCCCAAGGCAGGATCTCGTCGGATAGGGTCATTCTGCAATAGCTATTGTCTCTTGACTGCATTGAAGCTCATAGTGTCGTGCACAACGGCTACAGGTTGTGTACTCCCTCCGCGAAGCCGCCGCTCGTGTTCACGTGGACAACAACATATAATACGTGCCCATTCGGCCTGACTGTGCTTGTGCACTAAAGAGACGAATGAAGATAAAGAGCTCGTAATGTAAATTGTAAAGGAGTCGATTGCACGCGAAAGCGCTTAGTACATAATATCGTTTGTGAATACGTGAAATTTTCAATTGACCAACGCGCGCATCTGCGTGACAAAAGTTTTTTTCTACCTTCGTCTTACACCAGTAGTTAACGGACTTGAACACCGTAACAGCAGCGTAGAAAGCATATAAAGCAATCAAACTTACTTTAATTATAACTTTCTCAGAGTTTATAAGAATTTAAAACAGCGCAAGTGTTTCAAATAATATTTTTCTTATCAGGCGTGATATGGGGTTATTGTCTGCACGCACGGCATGAGTCGTATTACATAAGTATACGTAATATGCGAATGCGGGTGTAACTAAAACCTGGCCGGGAAATATTAAATTTGTAAACAATAATGTATCAATAATCATTAGAATTTAAATATATATATATATATATTATTAAACATCACTTTGAGTATGATAAAATTATGATGATGTAATGCAATGAAATTGTAAAAATGGACAAACACTTAATGTTTTGAAAAGGAATTTATAATTACTCATTTTAACCAGTAGTTAATTAAAAAAATTACACATGTACGTCTTGAGCAAATATAAAAGTAACAACGTCCAATAATTTATTATTATTACTTTAGTTATAATAATATTTTAACTATTTAATACAGGTATTAATATAATTCACAATTTATTTTTGCATTGTTATTAAATTATTTGAAAACCATAATACAATAAATTTTAATTAACAATTTCAAGAATTTATAAAAATAATATTTTAAAATTTTGATATTTTATAAGATAGTTATTTTATAAGAAATGTATTAAAAAAGAGAAAACATTTATTGACGTGAAACGCCTGTTTTTTTTTTTTTTTTTTTTTTTTTTTCTTTAAAGCTAATATAAATTGTTACATATGTAAATAATGTAAAAATCAATGTTTTCTCCAGTAAACGCTTGGAGGATGTACTTAAAATTAACAAGTATTTTATATTTGTATCAATTATTCACTAGCAAATATTCAATAGCACTATTAGTTAAAAATAGAAATAGATTCCATAAAAAATTCTATTCTAAAATCCACGTGATATAAAAATGAATTGTTAAAAATAATTTTATGTAATTATAAATATTTTTATTTCTAGATAAAATACAATAAAACGGTTGATTTGATACAAATTTTCTATATTTTGAAATGATCGTTAAAATATAATTCAAGGCAGAAATATTTTAATTGGCCATTTTTTTATTTTCGTTGCATATGAAATTTTACATTTAATATTTAAATATTCATTTATATTTTTTTGGATGCGGCATCCAATCAATTTTCTCTTATTACTTTATTCTCTTATTATTAAATAAATAATGTAAAATTATAATCTTAGCTTTATTCATATAATGTAATATATGCTTATTATGTTTACTGTTAATGTATATATAGTTATCAGGTAAATAACATTAGTTTGAATGTTAGTATATATAAATGATGATGGAATATTATAAATTATTTGCTTCAATGCACGACGAAGTTTTGTTAATATATTAGAATATAAATTTATTAGCAATAAAGATTGATTTATTCACATAAAGTTTTTACAGCTTCCTTTGATATAGGATAAATGCATATTTTTAAATTTGTTTCATTCTGAACTAGTATTCTCCAGAGAAGAAATGTTATTTATATTTTGAATAATGATTTTGCATTCGTACTAGTTTTTGAAATATTTATAGATTCTTTAAAATTTTCATAATCATTGCCGATGTCAGTTACGAATCGATTATTTAATTAAAAATCTTATAAAAATTAATTATCTTATTACAAAAATCGAAAAATACGAGTATAAACTTTAAGGTTTAATGTTCATGGCGTTATCACGTCATTGGAGAACCTTTTGCTATTTCAAGGGTTAATAAGTTACAGTTCATAGATGTAAGATGGGCTATTGATACGAAATATCGATGATTACGTACAATTAAAAAAAAAAAAGAATAATTGTAAAAGAACGAAATTCTTAATAAAAGTAATATTGTCGTAAGTTTAAGGTAGTATTATAAACTTGGTACACAATTAGTGCCTTTTCCAGTTGAAAGAAAGTTACAAGTCTTTTCATTTTCATTGGTGAAACTACATTATAGCTCTGAGTTTATTACTAAGCTAAGAGGGGTGGGGAAAAGCCAATTTTGAAGGTTACATATCTGCGAGAGAGCGCTAGGCCTTTAAAATCTTTGCTTCATGTATCATCGCGAGATCGTGTCAGTGTCCTTTTTTGCATAAATGCCGTTCGTTTGATTTACAAACGAGCCGCAACGAAGTTATTCTAACGAAACAATATCTATCGACTCTCGACCGTTAATTCAAATCGATGAGAAACCACTGATTTTTTTTTATATACTGAACTGCAAAGAGCGATTTAGCTTAGTTAATCCTACATTTTTATAACGGGCTTTGCGTATCGCGTTTTACGCGATTAAATGAAACAAGTAAAATAGCAAAGTATAGAGGTGGCAAGGAAATTAGTAATAGTAATAATATTTAGTATTAGTAGTAATTTAGCAGAAATTATTATAATAATGTTTATGTAAAAACTGGATTTTCGTATTCCAGGCCTTAAAATATTTCGACGACAATGTTGCGTGGCGGGGTCGGGGGATGTGACGAATTAATGACTCCTAAAGCTGTAACGTCTACGTCAGGTGTTACAAAGTCAGAAATAGAAGTCAAACGATCGACGGCATTAGCAGGACAAATTAAACGGACACTTAATCGAATTAAACGCCTTGCAATGATCTGTCTTCGTTTTTTTTTTTTTTTTTTTTCATGGTTAGAAGAAGAAGAAGAAGAAGTGTCAGAGGAAGAGCTGGAATTGGTATCGTAGTCGTGGAACGAAGACGTAAAAACGGTCTCGCGCACGCTTCCCATTCGTAATGCGCTCCGTGTCAAAGGGATTTAAATTTATCTTGGTTATTTATTAGGAGCTAGGGCGGCGAGCGTAGGCGGAATTCAGACGTACGGCCCAGCTCGCGCATGACCTCAGAATTATGAGATTCGTTTACTGACATCTGCGCAAAAGGAGCTCGAATTTGACAGTCCGAAATACATTTTCTAGAATTGAATGAGGCGCTCGGGGCCAGAAGCACATGAGCTGGCCTCTTTCCTCGCATATGCAGGGGTTATTGGCAGCCGGAGCTCCCGAGAAACTAACTGTCGATAATACTTGCTCGTCGGCTCGGAGCTCCCGAGGCTTTTATTTATTGAAAACTAAACGGAGAGACGAGATAATCAGGTCTCGCTGATTATTTAGTTGGTTCGCATATCGTCGCGGGGTGTATTGCATGGAAGGGAAAGGCATCGAGGGCGACCGAGTAACAAACGAATGCATAATTTGTCGGGACTCGAGACTCCAGCTGCCATTCCTATTTCCACGCAATAAAGCCATTCACGTAACAAGGGAGCAAGCCGCTCAAGTTTTTCACAAAAATAATTCAAGTGGCAAGAGAAGCGTACGCAATGAAAGTTTAATTACAACGTTATAACGTTTATGGAATACTTTATTAAGAAAATGCACATGCTATTTTGCGCCTTGGCTTCCAATATAAACAGTCGACGCAGTTCGTTGAACATTGAACAACTCTAACGAAACTGTGAGCAGCGGACGCGTTCTGTGGCTCTTATTCATATTCGATGCACGTGTCGGGGGGGGGGGATGTTCTGCACTCTTCCTTCGTTTAACCGGCAATTTTCTCTTGGACGCGCACGCTCCTCAACGCCTACTACCCCCCCCCCACATACTTCTTTAAAAAATGTATTGCATTTTAATATTGATTAAAATTGATTAAAATATAATTTTATTTTATATTTTCTATTGACTTCTGTGCATTGGCTCCATATTCTCCAATTTCTCGGAGAGAATCTTTATTATTCTGATCAATCATAAACTGCTGATCTTCCTGGTGGGTTATTAGCTCGATGAATTGCAATCCGCTCAAACCATCGAAAATTTTAGTTTCTTCCGTTAATCAGTTACATTAAAAGTTTGAGTTAAACCAATTGTTATTTATTTGTCGTGTATTATATAAAACCTTATGTTTCAAGAAATAACATTTCAAAAGAGCGTATAAGTATAACTATAACTAAAGATAACCTAACAAATTGAAATCTTGTGGCAAGATCAAAAGCTTAATTTCTCACTCTCTCTTTCTCCCTTTCTCTTTTACGCGTTTTACTTAAGCTTTGGATTAATAAAATTTTGTATTATAAACAAAAGTTTAAATATAATTTAAGATAATTTTATTAACAGTAAGATATTAAGTTTTCTACCGAATATTTTTATATTTTTAAATATTAAGTATTAAATATTAGTTATTTTTAAATTAATAGCCAGCCGTTCTTACATATTCAAATCGCTTTGTCGTAAAATTGCCCTTATAAGATCCGCTGAATGAGTAACATTTACTCTATAGCAGTTGGAATTAAAATTCTAATGAAATTTTTACTTGCCCTTCATTAACTGTACGATTTCTTATTCATTTTTAATAAGAGTGTAGACAATTTTAATATCCTTTCGTCTGCATTATTTATTATAAGCGATAAAATTTCATTCTTTATTTTTAAGAGACAAAGCAAACAAAAAAAATATATATATATATGAATGATATATGTATGAATGATGATTATGAAGTGTATGAAAGTGAATTTGATGCACATTTTCTTTATCAAATATTTAGTTTGATTGTGAATAAATGTTTAATGTACTTAATTAAAGAATTGGTATTAATCTTTTAAGAAATATAGTTTGAATGTAAATTGAATATGAGGTAGTAAATGATAGTAATCTATGAAATTTAGAGAAAAACATATAAACTAAATTAAGCTTGAAGATACTTTTTTAAGCTATGAAGATTTCGTTAAATGCTGGAGGTGGGAGTCAAGATTAATGAAAAGGACTTTCTTTTAATAAACAATATCCAGAAGATCTATTTTTTCAGCGCTATACATATATAAATTAAAGATGAAGGGAAAATAAAGAATTTAATCTAGTCTTAGAGAAGACAGTTTATCCATGGCCTTTCAATTGTATTTCATGTTTTGTTATTCGTCGAAGATTGCCACCCAACAACAAATTCTACTCTGAAATCTTATTGGCTTAGTTTTTTTTCACGTATAAATACGCTGCTGTATCTACACTTGCGCGTATTGGTTCTGTATTTCACTCTGTGGTGGGGAAGAGTTGCGGATTTATAAGGCGTTATCTACATTGATGAAAAAAAAAAGCCCGAGCGGAACGGAACGGTACAATTATGAGTCATAGGAATTCTATCCCGACATCCTCTATTGTATCACCTATTATTTTTATAATTAAAAATAAAATGAAGAAAATTTAATGAGTTGTTTTACCATTTAAAAAACAAAAATATTTGCCGGATATTTTGCATTAGTAAGCAGTATGCTGTAATATACCTCCGATATTCGCTTAAATAATTAAAATTTTTATAATTCTAAAAATATTAATTTTTTCATGAAAATACAAGTACTTTATATTATTATTGAAAACTTTAATTCTACGTAGTATCTCTCTGTTTTTCTCTAATTGCATTTACAGAGTAATCATGAGCTTGAAATCGAGCGAATTTAAATATTCAAAGTATTAATATATGAGATTATATAAATTATCAATATTATTATTGGAATAGCAGGATGCCGATGACATTTATTATTAAGTACGTTCCTGCATAAATTATATGCGAGATTGTGTTTCTAAATAATTGTAAATAATATTGAATTATAAATCTCTAACGAAAATTGCATGTATTATACAAATGATTATACAAATTATTTAAATTCTAAAAATTATGGTTTAAAATAGTTGTAAACATCGTGTTACACATAATTCCTGTTAAAAAAAATAAGAGAAACATCTTTATTATTTACATTTAATAATTTTTCTGTAATTAACAGCATTCCAATAATATTTTTTAAATATTAATTACAATGATGATGATGACGATGATGATGATGAAACTAATGACATTGATAATAGTAAATAAGTAGAATTACTTACTTATTAATTTCCTGGTTCATATGTAATAGCTAGTAGATAGAATGATTTAATTTTTGCAATTAATATTCTTAGAACTTATAATGAATTTACTATAATGAATTTGTGTAAATAATAGTAAGAGCATGAATTATAGTTTGGATTAAAAAGATCAGTTCTTGAAAATTATTTAACTATTTAACATTCACTTTAAAGAATGACATTTACTAGCTTATATAATTATGAACCTTTCGAATTCCAAATCAGGTATCTTGAGTAGTAGTAGTAGTAGTATAGATGTAATAATAGTAGTAGTAGTAGTAGTAGTAGTAGTAGTAGTAGTAGTAGTAGTAGTAGTAGTAGTAGTAGTAGTAGTAGTAGTAGTAGCAGTAGTAGTAGTAGTAGCAGTACTGGTAGTCGTAGCAGTGCCAGTAGTAGTAGTAGTAGTAGTAGTAGTAGTATCAGAACAGACTGTGATTGTCAGTTTATAAAATAATAAAGTTTCAATACAGTGATGAACAGCCTTAGTACAATAAATCGTTTGATAGGAGAGAAAAGTAGAGGACAAGTAGTGCTTTTTGTTATTCCTACAACGTACAACGTAGAACAACGTAGTCAAATTTTGTATTTGAGGGACTTAGTAAACTCGGTCGAACAATTTTACGAACCTAAGGTGCGTTCTGGCCTTTATAAGTGGAGTTTAAAGGACCGTACCGCGACAAAATAATGGTAATCATAAGCAATACCCTTGATTTGAACTGCTGCAACCATAACCTTGTACACGATGGTCCTACCTTGACCGCTAAGCTGTAATAGGATAAATGAACATTTCGTTATTCAAACAATAACGGTCAGGAAATCTCCTGGAAATCACTAGGCTGGCCGGAAACCAGTGATTTCGAACGTCCTTCCGTGAATCTGCTTGGTTCCGAAAGCACATAATAAAAGCTGCAAAATGTCAGTTTATTACTTTGTGTTAGTGACCATTAATCCTATTGCTCGGAAGCGTTTCGGTATTCTTAAATGTAGAATCACCCTGAGTATCCTGCGAATCATAATAATAAATTGAATAAAATTAATTTTATAATATTTTATTATTACAAAATTAATAATTAAGGGTAATTCATTTCTTTTTTCTTTTCTTTTTTTTTTCTTTTTAAACAGTTATGCTTAACTCCAATAAATAATTTATAATTATTCAAATCTTTTCTATTAAATGTATGTATCGCTAAAATTATTAACCAAGCGACGAACATTATTTTTATCCCTCAGCAATAATAATAATACTATTAAAGGCATTTCATTAAGCTATTATTAGGATACGTTGGATTTATTGGAGCTAAAAATTTATGAAATTTAGATTCAACTCTATTTTATTATGAAATGTATGTTTTAAAATAAAGAACGATAAGTAATATGTTCGGCAATTTTGTATTTAACAAAAATTTATTTACGACGAAATTAAATGAATATTTGTGTCCATCTAAACTGACCATTTTAAACTAACTAGGGCTTTGTGAGCTTGATTTCTTGATGTAATCAAGAATTGATGCACTTAATGTAAGCTTTCATGACTTTGTTTATAAGATAAAAACCTTCATTGGTTAATGCTTTTCGAAGTGATTAATTTCCGTAGTTAAAGGGCTTTCGATTAATTTTTAAAATTTACTCTCTTCTATTTTTATAAATGGCGATAAAGGGAGCCACGGGAGAGAGAGAGAGAGAGAGAGAGAGAGAGAGAGAGAGAGAGAGAACTAAGATGATAGCAGATTTTATAACGGGAGCGTTCACTTGGGCGTATTCGTTCAGTACGTTAATTGAAAGGAGGGGCGGCGCCAAGACGTTTCATGCAAATGTTTATCTGTTACTAATATTACTAATGCTCGGGCTGATCGTTATCCTGTAATATTTGGAAAGTAGGTGGTCAGGAGTCGGGAGAGGAGACCGCGCGCAGCCGAATAGACGGAGCAAAAAGTTCGGGCACCAATGAATCCGCGCTATAATTAATTTGCATCGAGCCCTCCTCACCCATCGGGTTGTTAAAATAAGCCAGTCATCTTTCACGGGCTTAATGAGTTGGCATTGGGAGGCGAGGCGTATGCGGCCCCGTTCCCCTAAGCGATCCCAGCGTTTCCCAGCGCTCATTAAGCGACTCGCCGTAAAATGTTGCCGCTTTCGCGTGGCTGGGATCCGCCGACGCTGGGCTGGCTCAGCCTCCCTACAGTCCTACCCTGTCCTACCCTGTCCTACCCTGTCCTACCCACTATTTTCCCCTTTCTTTCTACGTTGCTTGGCGGCCAAGCGGTAATGGCAGTTTGAACAGGCGATTATTCTCGGGCAAAAATAAGCCGTGGGCATTGTTAATGACATTATCGGCTGCTTAACCCCTTGACAAGGTGATTAATATTCCACTCTCATCCGCACCTCGGCCCTTTATCTCCCAAACGGATCTAAAAACTGTCAAAGGTATGCCATTCCTCGATTAAATAATACATTAGCCAAGTATTATGTTTCGCCATTATGTTTCGCCGATAAAATCTTCAGGGAAATAGTTTTCTCGTTACTTTTGCAATATTGCATAATTTTCAAATAATGCGATTATTTATTAAACTGGTTTAATTGGGGGGAAAAAAAAAAAAAAAAAAAAAAAAAAAAAAAAAAAATAAGCCACCAATTTAATATGAAAATAAGCTTACACGTTTCTTTTTTGGCTACTGGATCATAAAAACCGCATCTACTAATGCATATTAGCATAGATTAATAATTCATAAAATAATGATATTATTCATGAAAATAACATTAACTTTCTTTATTATGAAAATATAAATAATACAGAATTTTCGTACAAAATTATCTGAATAGGTCCGGAAAATGTAAAAAGTAAATGCCGAAATATATTATGAATACATAGCGATGGGTTCTCACTCCAACAGTATTAACTGCATTACGATGTTTTCTTTTTAATTTGCCCTATAAAGCATCAAACTGAACAATATAAAGCATCTTGTGCGTTTAGTTATTTAGCGAATATAAAAGAAATACAAACAAGCTATATAAATCAGATTATACGAGTAATTATACGAAAACCCCATTAGTGTAAGCAGCATCAAAAGTATTTACTGTCAGAGAGGTGAAAACACTAAAAATGAAAAGTAAAGTGACTGTTAAACGTAACAGTCACTAGCTGTAAATAAAAGCAGATGAATCTATTTTTCGATACAATAAAATTAAAAAAAAATAGAGTACTGATGTTATGTTTCCCGAAGGAATGGGCTGACAATGGATGCGAAAGAACAACGAAACTCTCAAGAGTCCTCGAGTGTCCTTGAGCTTCGAAACTAAAACGGAACAATAATTGAATAACTGACATCGCTGCCGAATTTAAATATTAAATGAAGCTCAAGTATGCGAAAGAAAAATTGCATTGGCAACTTCAATTAAATATATAAACAAAAATTTATAAAAAAAATAATTCAGATTAAAATTAAAATTATCATTGTGGCTTTATGGGTGTTAGAATTCTTTTTACTTACCTTATTGGCGGAAGGCGACGGATACCCTTCTCGTTGAAAAGTAGAAGCCTTCGGGCCTTTCAGTACATAAATATAAATGAAAATTTTTTATGAATTATCTGGCCGAACGCCGAGGCATTTATTAAAATGTTAACACTAATTATTATTCATTCGAGTAGAAGGACTTTGCAATGCAGCGCATAGCTCTAATGCGACATTAGCGCAAAGCTGATGGGGCACTTAAATTCTGATAGGGGACACGTTTAACGCCATAACTGCATAAGTACACGTATAGATTTCCAATTTTAGCTTTAGCTATTGATCATTTTACGGAGATGTGTTTTTTGGGAGAGACTCTAAGTTGATTAGGTACTACGTAAGGAAGCTTACGTTACAGCATCCGTAGATATTAGAGCACTAAAAGGAGAAAGAATCTTATTCTTTTTTTGCAATTATTTCACGAGGTGGCTTTACGTTACATGAAAACGTAATCGTAAACAATGAAATAAATAAACACAAAATTCCGATCGTAAATGAGGTATTTATTGCTTTACTACTATTATAATACTTATAAGATCACAAAGATGTTGGTGGTTTTTGTTTTAGCTGTTTTAGGATTGAATCTAGCTAAGCTTACGTCTGTATTATTTCTTTCTTAATGTGATATAACAATAAAGGATTCAGAAATGCCTGTAAATTTTAATATCGCTACTGCCATCAATGCTATATTATTAAGCGCTTCGCTGGTTTATCTTATTTACATTATTATACAGGCTACGAAGTACCTGAATGATTAAAACAAAAAATCTTTATTATTTTGTAATTTCATAATTCGTATTACAGACAGGTAGATAGCCTTTGCGCGCGTAATATTAAGTAAAAGCAAATAGATTGCCATTTAAAGATTTTTATTCACACAAATTGTAAAATAATAAACGGATAAATTAAAATACTTACTATTCAAAGCCTGACAATGAAGTATAAAATATATTTAAATATCGTCGGCCAATGAAATGTAAAGCTTTTTTTAAATAGAAAGATGAGGCGGCTCGTTAGTATTCAGTCTCTCATTTCGCGATGAAGTGGTTACTTCATTTTTGAAAGTCCGTGCAAGTAGCTTTTCGCGGCTTAAAATGTCCTCGTAAGCAAATTTCCCAGTGAGAAAAAGCTCGAGAATTTAGGATGAACAAGAATTCGATTAAGATGCAGGGGCTCGATAAGCGGTGCAGGCAAGTGTGCCGCGAGACGAGATGTTCATGTTAAATCAAGCGAGTAGCTTATGAGCTTGAGATAAGGTCTCAGGGCTCTCGTGTTCCACCGGGGGCTTCCACCCCACCTACGAGATGCATCCTTTTCTTGTTCGATACTGGATTAATGAAACTCTCGGCGTAGTTCCGGGAATGAGACCGACCCGGGAAGCGGTTTCATAAGCACATCTCGGAAATATAGAAAGTGCCTCTGTTGAAGTTTGGACAGAGAGAAGAAAGAGAAAGAGAGTCACTTGCAAAAAGTCGCTTCCTTTATCATCTTTGAAGGAATCCTCGATGGTCTTTCCTACTTAGAGAATCTTTCTTCTTTTTCTTTTTCTTTTTCTTTTTTCTTTTTTCTTTCCACTTGTCCGCTGCTCGCTTGAGCTGCTTTCGATCTCGTCCAGAAATCTTTTCATATCTAGCGCCTCTTGCCTCGTTTTCTATTCGAGGCATTTGAATTCCAACGGAGGGAGACTGGCTTCCATTTTTTTTCCTTTGCTCTTATTAGAAATGAAGCTTCATCCCTTCGTGATATTATTCTTCAATTTGGATTAAGCCACTGGCGGAGATTTCGTAAAAAGTCCTCTAGAATACTTCGCGATTAAGCGCGATCTTTTAGATTAATCTCAACACTGATTTCATTTTCATTCTCTGACAAAAGCTTTTGGATTTTGCGCTTGGATTTGCCTTCACTAAAACTTTGGCTACTTAAAGGGAGTCACACACTCGAGCTTAAATCAAAATCTTAATCAAATGAGATATGTACAAACGAGCATGCTCGTGTTGCTGTTTGCGCACGTGCTTAGAGTATGTGGTATTTTTAGACACGTGATAAGTGTCTACTAATGTAAATACAGCTTCTCCTATTATATCGTCTGTATAATTTTACTAGACTCTTACTCCTGTATAATTATTCTTTTTCTTACTTGTATGTTACATACAAGTTATGCAACTATTAGACCGAAGTTTTGTCTCACTCTAATTACCTTATTTTTTTTTTTTATATATTTTTTTATCTCTATTAATTAATTATCAATGATTAATGTAAATTTTCTTATTAGTTAATATTCTCAATAAATAAATATGCTTATAAAGAATAAATAAAAATACGTGTAATAAAATCTGAAATACGGTATACTTATTTTAGGATTGACTTATCAATCGTTTTTTTATACTTTAGAAATATATCAGACGGACGGTTCAGGATTTCCTTTGATATCTAACACATTTTTTTACATCTACTAAGCTACGTGTCATTAATTATGACGGATGTTAAAATAAAGCAAAGCTATAAAATAAAAGTTTAAGTATGAAACGGGAGTTGTTGAACGCTTATTTCGTTGTTTTGTTCATGAAATTGAGAATCTGTACAAAATATGCTAGAAACACACATGATTATTAGAAATTAGCATTACATTTAGAAAAGAGGAAGATTTAGAAACTTGCACATGAAATTACTATATTACTTTAATAAAATAATTACAACACATCATGCATTAATTAAATTATAAATATTTAAAAATTTACTTAAATGGAAATTAATACATCTTCATGAAATTTATAACAAGGTGTATGTATTTATTGCGTAGTTAGGATAGTTTGAAATCCATGATGCATTAAAATAAGGGAACAGACTATTAATTTTGTTATTAAATTTAGTTATGGAATGCGTGATGAGTTTCATATACAAATTTTATAAAGATATCCTTGGATAATGAGAGAACATTCTATATTAATCTAACACAATTTTAAATAATATTTATTATTATTGATAGACTCATAAATAACATTCTTAATAAAATATTCAGATATTCATATGAATTATTAATAGTTTCGATCAATAAATAATATTTATGTAGACTACATTTCATTATTAAACGTTCCATTAAATATAAGATTAAAAATAAAAATAGTTTTTACAAGAAAGTGTTCGTGCGTGTAATACTTTTATCTTCTTTTTCTTTTTCTTTTTTTTTTTATAAAGTATTTATAACACACAATGTACTCGTCAAACTAAGGAATTGTGCCTTCGTTAGAACATTGAAATAAGTAAATTAATTCAAAGGTGATTTTGGATATTTTTTTTATTTAATTTATTTTCGGTCTCTATATACAATGATTATAACGCGAAGAGCAAGTAGCAACCGGCTACTATCATACAATTCGGTAGATTTATTCTGAATAAATTTAAGGGCCATTTTTATTTGTCATTGAACTCGACGTTATATTTATTTTGAAAGACGAGTAAACTTATGAGCAGCCGCCGATTTTTACGTTTAGTAGCAATGTAATTAGATATTCTTGAAGCCGGCATGCGTTACTGCACGTAAATTTGTTGATGACAATTACATTAACAGTAATTAATATATTATGCTAAATAGATAATTTAGGCAAAGCCTAAACATAAAGTATATGTACCAGATTCGAGGTATTGATTTAATTTTTCTTTCTTGCAATAAAATAATTGAAAAAATTAATATATGAATTATAATTATATATTGTTAATTGTTTCACAACTGACAAAGAATTCTTGTATTTTATACATGTATCTGAAAACTTTAGAAAAATCAAAAATCAATAGTTTTAAAAATATTCATATTATCAATGTGAGATATTAAATACTTTGAAATGTAGAATTTTAATAACTTTTGTAGTTTATTCATATATTACAAGTCTTATATGAAAATATGTAATAGAATTAAACTTCCCTATTTCCTATAAATTCTTAAAGCAATTGTTGAAGTATAAGTTTTCAAAAATTGTCAATAACAATATGAAATATTCAAATACTTTATATAATTATTTACTTTAATAAAATTTCAAATTTGGTACTTTAAGTATATTTTTATATTTTAATCAATTTTTTTTTAAATATATTACATTAAATACGTATTCATTATTACTATACTTTATTAAACTTACATAATTATGTAATAATAAAATAATAATAATAATAATAATAATAATATCTTATTTAATTGTAGACGAAAATAGTTTTGCAAATAAAATGTGCAATGATTGAACTATTTAAAGAATTTAAATTAAATTGCATTTATTATTTTGATAAAAATAAAACATTACGAAACAAATTAATGTACAATTAAAAACTTAATAAATTTATGACAATTAACAATATAATGAATAAGTTAAAGTATATAAAAGTGTAGTTAAATTTATCATATTTAATAAATGCTTACTTATCATGGGCATATATGTTACATATGGAGTATATATGCATTCATGGATTTATCTGAGCCCGTATATAAAAAAAATTATATCGCAATCGATTTTGACGAAACCAATGATATTTCAGGATTTTTGCGCTTAAAATGATTTATGAAGATACGTAGACAGAAATTTGTAGTAGAAAAAACGCAAATTATAAAAAAGAATATACGAATATACATATTTACAAATTCATAGAATATTTTTTAAACGAAAATTATGCAAATAAAATATAAAAACGTAATTTAAAAATTCAAGAAAGTCTTAAATTTTTTAATTAAATAAATGTTTAATAAAGTGAAGTATTATGATGCATGTTGTAATAATGCAGCATTCAATATTTTTTCTTTTTACTAATTTTCACGTTAAAAAATTTGATCAAAGTTCCTATACTCTGACACAAAGAGAAGGGAAAATAAATCGAGGAGCTATCCACGGTACAATGTTTAATAATATAAAAGGGTTAAAATAAGAATGGCATTGATAAGATGATTGGCAGCGTCTGACCAGACAACCGATTTCGGTAATAACGCTTCCAGAAAAATTTAACAGTTTTTCTGGATCGTTATTCCGAATTCCAGCTGTATAGCTGTATAACCCAATGGAATTTCAACAATCTATCGCGTAAGTATGTAAAACTTAAAAAAATCGTTATATACGTGCGACCCCATTGTCCTTTACCCGGAGCAATAAATGCGCTTGTATTGTATAAAAATTCAATAAGTAAAAGAATGCGCTTTCGTTCGGAGGGCATGTAATTAAAAAAATTTTATATTATAATTAATATCGAAATTATAAAAGTTTCATAATTACTTTAAAGGATACAGTTCATCCCTTCTGTATAAGATTCACATTGTTTAATCATTGTCGAGCACGTACGAGCAATAGGTCATTCGTTCTGCCTAAATATCAAAGTAAAAATGTTATAATACTTTTTTTTTATTAATCATAAAGATATAGAATAATTAAACATTTTATCGACATTATTTATAAACAATGTTGCTGATTTTTTAATATAAAATAAATGCTTTTATAAAAGTTATTCCCCCACCCCCACCCCCGCCGTTTTTATTGTAACGTGTTTTATTAACGCGCAGTTGTTCCAGCCCAAAATTTATTATGACGTCATACAAAACGAAATAAGTAAAACATCTGACGGACTAATTATGAAAATTTTTTCCGCGTCAGTCAATGAAGTCATTCGAGTCGGAGAATTCGATCCTTTTTGTAATTCATAATTCATACGGTAATTTGATATGCAGTTAGTAATAGTCGAAAACTATGTCAAACAATATGTCAAAAGCTTTGAACCAAAAAAAATTTGAGGTGAAAGAAACAATTGGAGGTCAGAGTGAGTATTTTTTATTTCATTTCCACTTCGAGTATCATGATTACAGACATTTTAATAGTACTGTGTTCAAGTTCTTTGATCGAATTAAACTTTTCATGTCAAATGATGTTTGTAGTATTGATTTTTTTTTTTTTACATTTCGTGCATCCCTTGATGCATCGTTGTCCGTTACGTATACATACACGTTCATATACGTTCTCTGTTGTGTGAGGGTTCCAGAGCCGTTTGATCCCTTTTTTATTTGCTTGGAAAATTTTTGGATTGTTCATGTTCGAGATCAATTGTTAAGAAACGAGTATTAAAACTGCCAATTTTTAGATTCTATTCTTTTATTTAAGCAACGAATTAGTTAGAGTTGTTAATAAAAATATCTTAAAAACTATTTATATAAATTATTTTCCAAGCCAGCCTATAAAATTTCTAATTTGTTGCCAAGTAATATGCCAGCTAATATTATTAAGTTGATAGTTTTTTTCCCTTCAAATTATAATATTTAACGACACTTACAGCTATTACTTCTACGATAATTAAAATATTCATATTCTATTCATGGGGAATAGTGAACGTTGTCTACTTATATCCTGTGGTGTATTTCATTTTTACCGTATTTTATTAAACTGATTATAATAATAAAAGTCGAAGAGTAAAAAAGTTTCTTAATTAATAATACCTTAAAATAATTCACTATTTTATGCAAATAGCTGAATTTTAATGGTGAAGTAATTACGATTACAGAATAATTTCTAGACCATTACATTGTGTAAGTTTTTATAAAGACATATGTTTCAGTGCATGTATACTCTTATTAAATTTTCTTATCATGAGATATGAAATATATAACCGCATAATAAGAATCATAAACGTTCGGTTGATAAGCTAAAAGTACTTTATCCGAATGCTGATATGAAGACAATTTTATTCTTTGAAACATTGAGTAAGATGGAAATAATTGTCTTTAACTGAAGAAGTTAGAAATGAATTAAGCATATCTTAATGATCCGGCTAATTGTAATATTTCATATATTATTTGAAATTATATTTGCCAATAGATATTTTGGCATAAAATTAAAAATTCGTGTTTAAAAATCTTATTGGTAAGATAAATATTGTGTTCTTTTTCTAATGTTTTCAATTGCATATAAACAATATATATTATAAAAAACGATAAATAATTATTTAACAAACAAAATAGAAAGATTTGCATATTTTTTATGTAGCTCTTTTATTTTAAACAGTCAAATAAATTATACAGATGCTTGCTAAGATGCTAAATATTTTAATTTTTGATACGATATTTCATAATAACTTCGGGACAAATCATAATTGTAATGTATTTAATAATTTCTGTAATAGTTTGTCAATGAGCTTGAAGTGTTTGCCCCATTATATCTATATATAATATCATTGTATATTATTAAGTCAATAGCTTATATTTATTGTATTATAAGGTTCAAACAATTTTTTCCACTGAAACTATAAATATTCTGTACGCATGTGTAAATATGTAATTATATATACTTAATATATTATTTATAAACGTATTAATCTTTATATGTTGAAGAATCCCTAACAAGGAAAAGATAGTATAGCTGCAAATCATTTGAAATACTTTGTTACTGCACATATAATAGTTCATTAGTTCCATCAAACTTTGAATACAGCTTGTTGTAGTTTTTGAACTCAGTGTTCTCAATCGATTGTATTAGTTTAAAAATTATTTTGAAGATAGTTAATAGATTTTTACAGGCCAAGATTTTTTTAGCGTATTTATATGTACAGAATACATTTGTTTTAGTGTACGTAAGTCTAAAAAACAGTATTTAATATCTTGTTGATCTTTTAAAGTTTAGTAAATTTTACAATTTCGTTGAACTGCCAATATTTTGTTTAGATATATAATAGTTTTATACTTTGTACTGGATAAAATATTTTTAATTCTACTAGTGTGTTCAAAATTGTTTTTCTTAAATATTACAAAAGTGAAAGTATTAGCAATATGTACATCTACATGTATATATACATGAATATATATATATATGTTAGATATAATTAGATTATTATGTATAATTTTTTTAGGTAGGAGAAATATTCTACAAAATTAATAAAAATATCGCATAATCGCGATAGTCTAAAAGCAATGTTTAAATATCCTGGGAAAATGCCAAAAAACAATCATTTTTTATGCTCGAAAGGTTCTGGGCGCGAGGAAGAGAAAAAGATCTTGCTGTTGCATAGGCGCAACACGAAAGATTCTCAGAGATTCAATTTAGCAATTAAATTAAATTTAGCATTTAATTCACAATATAAAGCTTGAGATATTTGATATCTTCAGTCACTCAAATACTGTCTGAAGCATATAGCAAGTTTCTGTGGAACGTAAGTCAAGAAGAATAAAATTGGTTTTCTTAATAATAATATTTATTGAATAGTTTATTACAAAATGTTATCATTATTTTTTACAGCCTTTATATTATAAATGTAGCTATTAAAGCCATATTTTTTAATAGATATATTATTTTACATTAAACGTGTACATTAGAAATGATTAATAATATTAACAATCGCATTTTGAAGCCTTACGATGATGATTATACGATTATACTAAAAAGGAAAAAAAAATAACTTTATGCTAAAATAGGAGATTAAAATATGACAGGCAAACGGAATTTTTTACAGACTTAAATTTTAATATCATTTAGCAAAATTAAATAAAAAAATCTAAAAAAATTACTATTTTGTTTGAAGTGTTTATATATATATATATATAGGAAAATAGTTTGAATATTAGATTTAATATCGTATAGGTATAATAAATATAAAAAATACTTAATGAGTAATTCACTTATCGACTAATATCCTGTAAAAATATGTATTTTATACAGATTTAATTGATTTTTCATCAATATTTATAAATTTATACACGATGTCACTTATAAATGATTATATGATAAAATACGTCACGATAAAAGATGTATTTCAGAATTACAAGTATAAAAATATTTAACAAACGTAATATAAAACTATCTTTTCATATTAAATGTAAGTTGCACAAATATTAAAGATAAACACTTAATGATATTTAATTATTCAAATAACACTGAATTATTGGTACCATAGATCTCTTGGAAAATGTTATCTATATTAAAATAGATAAAATAAGATGTTATTTACTTAGTTAATTGTTAAAACTTAGGGAAATAGAAAAATAAATGATATATGAATTAATTAAATAATATAATACTTAGAATTTAATAAATAATTATACATGAATGAATAAAATTATCACAGAGATAAATGTATGGATTAAATACATTGAGTAGTACTTAATGGTTAAATGTTTTATTAAAATAGTAAGTTCAATCTTCATCAAAGGATGATGGTAATTCTGGACCCACACCCCAAAATAATCTGAAATACATATTAAGTATCCAGAGACAAGCAGCGGATAAGTATTTGTCTACTGTATCCGCAACTACAAAATGATAGTATCTGAATCTATTAAAATAGTATTTTATAGTTTCCCAATTAGTTTGAACGTCTTCATTATCTTTTGTAATCTCGCATGTTTCTTTTTCAATTTCAGTTTCATCGGAGAGTTGTTTATTACCTGCTTAAAAATTATAAAACTTACAATTTTGTATTAATTCCAATGTAAGTTTAACAGTTAAAAGAAATTATACCTTTTCTTTGAATCAGTTCTGATTCAATGATACTATTTGTCATTTTGTCATATAAAACGAGAGACCTGTCGAAACAAAAAAAAATCAGGCTGTTAATGTATTTATAGGTAAATAAATATAGAATTTTCGGTAGTAATAGAAAACGAGTGGTATATACACATGTATTAATTTAACAAGGATTAATAAAAGCGAAAATGAAGCTGTCATCAATAAATCATTGCCAAAAGAATGTTTGATACATCCGTTGTAATCGTAAAATTATTATTTGACACTTCAATTTAGTCAGAAACCGTTACAACAATCAAAGTTATTTATCATATTAAAAGTGAAATTTTTCGTATAAAAATGAAGGAGAAAGAGACGGCGAAGACAGGCGGACACATACAGAGACATTTGTAGATAAAAATAATAATAATAAAAAAAAAAAAAAAAAAAATATATATATATTAAATACAAAAAATACAAAAAATATAAGCCATAAAAGCTTGGCAACGTTTTTAAAAAATTGTATAATTTCTGTTCACGTTATCTCATAATCAGATATAACAACATAAGTTTTTTTATGTCTATCAATTTGGACAAATTATGTAGATTATGATTTTATCGACTCAGTTCACTTCACTAATCGTTAAGTAAAAGATATCCGCCTCTAAGCCACATTCTATGAACGCTTATCGCTTCTTTATAAACATCAAATTTACATACAAGTTAAATGGCAGCTGTGGATTCATTTACAATCCTAGAGCAAGAGTAGGAAAAAAGACTCAATGATTACAATATGAAACATGTGATTTCTAAATGAAGGCTAAAAATTCTACACGTTATTCGTGCTCTTTGTTTTTACTTAGATTCTTTTTTATTATAAAGCCCGATAATGAAATGTGCATCTATAATTGTTTAAATACATAAGCTTTACACGAGACAGCACATTTATTATAATAATTTTGTAAAAGTCAATTATAATAATAAATTGTATTGATCGTTTTGTAAATTACAGGTATATTAAGAAGACTTATTAACTGTCTAATAAACAAGACCTTGGGAAGTTATATATAATTATTTTTATATATATTTTATGCGCAAATGACTAATAATATACAAAACGTGACCGAAACTACTAACATCTGTGATTGTACAAAAAGGAAAAATTTGTCAAAATATTAAATATTATTTTGAAAGAAAACGTACGTGTATATTGCTCGCTATGTATTCCCAAAGACATATATATATATATCTCCTAATACATTATCACTTGGTTTTTTTTTGACTTAAATTATAAAATGTACTATAACATTATATATTGGCTTGTCGTATTTTATGTTGTTTTGTTATTTACATACAGTACCTAACACGATTCATTTTAATCCAATAGCTTAGAGAAATATTTAAATTTCTTAAATTTTCAATATATACATTCAACGTTCTCTGCTTGTATATTTAAAATTAAGTAGTTTCATTACATTTTTAATTTATAACTAAACTTATAATCAAGTGCAAAGTACACAGGAGCCGAATTTAAAGTAGTTTAATTAATAATAGAATTAATTTTCTACAGTAGTAATGTCATGTTTGCCATTAATTCTAGTATAAAGTTCATTTATTACTTTACGCTATCGTTCATGATAATTTTTATTTTATTAACTGTCGAAGAACTAAAATTTTATACTTATAGAAAGCTTTCCTGCATGTAAAACTCTCACAGATCTCAAACAGATGTCGAAAATACCATAAGAACGGGAATGACCGAATAGAAGGAAAAGATCAAGGGAGAATTAATTGTACAAGAGAAAGTAAAAGTAATAAAAAATAACCAGCTTTTTCTTACACACACACACACTCTCTCTCTCTCTCTCTCTATATATATATATATATATATGTATCACCTTCTCTGTTTTTCTTTTTCTTTATCCTCTGAAACGTTTAAGAAAATTTGCACGGAAATTTGAGCTTCTTTAAAAGACACGTGTAGCACGCAATGCTAATGAAGCAAAGAAATAAGAATAAGTCGACGGCAATAGCATACGCGGGTACTTTTAGAGTTATTTTTCACTAGAGTATCGAGGCCAACGATATTTACGCACTTCGTTATCACAGACGACTGTCAATGAGGCAAGTGCTAACGACTGAATCGCGCGCGCGGCAATCTTCAGCATGTCAAGTCGAGGAAAGGGAAAAACTGAAAAAGAGTAGGAGGAATTACGTGACTCAAGTGGCCACGTAAGCGTACAAAATAGAGGAATAGTATTATGCATAATACAGATATTGAGGAAATGAAGGTAAATTCAAATTAAGGATATTTTTCATCGACTAAGAATTCCTTGTTCTTTAATTAATTTACACTCTGTCGGCGATCTTGTAAATGTTACAAAGCTTTTACAATTGAAATTACGCCGGGAATTACGGGCAGTGTTACAAGTAGTCGAAGAATCAAACTTGTCTTAATCGGATCGCGGAGGCAAAAACACCCCAATCACCTTCGCGCCACATCATCCACGCGTCCTCTTCCCCCTTCTTCCACCCACCTCAAGACTTTATAAAATTATTAGTGCAAATTTTTTTTATTTTTACACTTTGGAAGTATAGAAAATTATATTTCAAACAAATTAATTATCAATATTTAATATTATTTATTACTTCTTATATGTCTTGAAAATAGCTTTTAATATATTGCTGAATGATTGAAAATATTATTATGTTTCATTGTGCAATTCATTTACGAATACTTAGGTGGCACTATAATGATTTAAAATAATTAATAAAACTGATCGCAAATTTATTTATTTTTTTTTTTTCTTTTGTTTTTCTTTAAATAATTGTAATTAAATTATTGAAAAAAACTAAAGAAGTATTCCAAATGGGTCTGATAGATCAAAATTATTAGTTTTATGAATTTAAATTTAAAGTTTCATTTGTTAAGTTGTAAAAGCAATAATTACTGAAATAACAAATTTTTTTGTACAAAAAAATTTGTTATATTATTTTTTATAAATATTTTTGATAATGATCAGCGTTGTATTTATAAAAAAAGTAGGCTTAGAAACTTTCAGGAAAGCATAAATTTATTTATTTGATATTTCTCCACCACTTTGTAAAGCAATTTATATTAGGATCAGGTGATTAAGCACATACATAAATATATTTATGTGTATTTATATAATTTTCTGCATACACATATGTGTTTAGATTTATTCCAATGCTATTAATACTATAGATTTTCTAATGATTTTATAGTGCATACACTTTCTAACGAATAAAATATTTTGCATAGAATTTTAAATACGTAAATATGTATGAACATGTTCATTTTCATTTGAGTTTTTCTTTTTTGCTTATCATTTTTATGGCTATTTTCTTGTTAATTTAACAATTATAAGCAATTTATATTATTTTTTCATAATGTATTCAATGGTAAAATAAAAAATAATTTCAAAAATTATAAGTATTTTCTTGTTTGAGTCGCAAATTAAGCATCAGTTAAAATATTTGGAGATCCTACTCTTAGACTTATTTAATTTATTTAAATGAAGTAATGAGTAACTGGAAAATACATTTTATACATAGTTTATGAAAATATTTTCCGAATAAATCTGAAATTAATACTTTGCACTTGCATTGACTAGAAAATACATGATTTTCAATTGCTATGTTTAAATTGTTGCAATATCAAAGCAACTATTTACATTTTTTATCAATTTATTTTCATTTTTATATTCAATATATAAATTATTCTAAGATTTTTACTACATAATATCTATAGTCTAGTTTTTATTTTCATTCATTTTTTTTTTTTTTTATGAATTTTGATTGTATTTGTAGCGAAGCAATATTATGTATTCTACAAGAAGGTGTAAATTATAGTATATATTTGTAATTTAATATATAATAAAACTATAGAAAATAATTATGAAAATAAAAAAAAATTTTGTTTACTATTTATATTAAAAAAATATTTTGAAAGTTATTGCTAAAAAAAGTGAAAGTATATATGCACACTGATAAGAATTAAAATAATTATTTATTCCGATATATTACGTTGTATTGAGCTTCCTGTAACGAATCGTTAATGATTTTTATTATTTGAATAATTATTTTTCCAATGAAATATTATTAACGCATTTAAACTTGTTTATATAATCATTGTTACATTTCATTATTATGATTTCGCTATTTATAAATAAGCACACTTATTTATAATTACTTTCTTTATTTTTGAATTGTAACTTTGAGTATATTTTATTATATAATAGCTTAATACGTATAAGTCCATAAAGAAAATTCAATATTTCAAAAATACTGATTAAAAAAGAATATCGATAGTTGTAAAACTGCCTCTTACATTATTGTTGTTATTTATCATTATTGCGAAGTTAAAGAATTTAGTTATAATTATAACCACGGACGAGCTGATAAGCTTAAAATGAAAAGTAAAACAATAATGGGCACGGAGATGATAAGTTTCCATTAAAATTAATCAAAGCAGTTATTGATTTTTTTCTGGTCCATCAAACAAACTCTTAGGAAAGCTCACGTCTTCTATAGAGAATTCTAAGCACGCTTTGTTAAAATCTGATGGTTTCGCGTTCAATAGATAACGAAACATCCTCATCGTATTCGTTATCCAGGCACTGATCCTTTATATATTGCATTTGCAAAAGTTTATAATTCAATTCTCTGTTTTGAAGAATGACAGTAAAATATAATGCAATAAAGTATAAGCAGTAAGAATAAATTTTAGGAGTTAACGAGAAATGTGAAGGAGATCAGCATAATCTTTGGTAGCGATTGTAAAAGTAAAAAGCGATAGATAAATTAAGTACGAAAGAGATAAGATGAGAAAGTACAACAAGCCAGAGAGAGAGAGAGAGAGAGAGAGAGAGAGAGCCAACACGATTAAACTAAAGCTTGTTGCCTGGACAAATAAATAAACTGAAGAAAAGTGGAGAATACAGCTCTAAAGATAGTTTTGCGGACTAAGCACAAATTTTGGTCGAAGAAAACAAATAAATAATTCTTGCCAGGAACATTTTCATTCAACTTGGCCCACCTTTCTCTAGTACATAAGCTCCTAAACCGCAGCCTTCACCCTTTTATTCATGCTCTCTCTCTCTCTCTCTCTTTCTCCCAGCCCCTTCTCTCACTTTCTTTCAATCTCAGTCTCTCTTTTCCTCCTTTTATTTATATCTCGTTATTTGTACTTTTCCAGTCTCGACTATCCGCCCTTTCTGATTCGCTCTTATTCAGAGAACGTCCTTCTTGGTTTGTGGGAACAAGAGGCCTCGTCATTTCTTGATTTACATTTCACGTTTTCTTAGTACAAAAAACAGCGCCTACAATTTTACATGACGTTCACTGAAACTTTCTCTTCTTTCTTTTTCTGCTTTAATTTAAACTTTTAATTTTTTTGTTTCTTTTTTTCTCTTCATACTTACAAGGAATCTTCCTCTTGTAATTTCAATAGTTTCAATTTCAATAGCCCGCTTAAATTATTTAACAAATAGTTTTTTGCACCAAATGCGTTAAACATGTTATTTAACGTTTTCAAAATATTTCTAACTATTGAAAAATGGAAAAATATATTAAATTATTTAAAATTATTTAAAATAAATTCTGCTGATTCTTTTTTTTTATCAATAACTTATATCATGTCCATTATAAAAAAAATAATAACTTACTGAATTCTTATATTTTTATTATTTTTAACCTATCAATTTAAAGTCTTTCAATAATTTATGGATGCTTACAATTCCCTCGAATCTTAAAACATAACGTATAATAATGTTTTTCTACTTAATGAATTTGGATTATAAAGAATTAATATATTGATAAATATAGATTCCAAATGAAATACGTAAATTGATTATAAATGATGATTTTATAAAAAAAAAAAAAAATATAAGATTCAAGTAATTTATGATTTACGTTATTTTTATGTGCAATTTAATAATTACTTAAATATATTTAGAGAACCATTTTTCTATTCATTAATGTTGACTAATACTAATTTGTTTTAAATCATGTTATTAATTAATATCTAAAATAAATATGTTATCATATTCTATCATATCATAATATAAATGTTATCTTTAATAATAATTAATTATTTAATAAACAATTGTATTGTGGCGGACGAAGCGGGGAAACGTAATTTCCCCAGCTAACCCAAAAATATGCGTACGCTTAACAGCGATAAGTAGTGTTAGGATCCAATTACTCGCAGTGCACGCGCATTGTAACTGTAAACGCACTCGATGGCCGCCTCTCCCCACTTCGGGTCATCGGATGCGAAAGCGACCTTTGCCCTCCCGAAGTGGATGCTCGGCCATCTAGTAGCAAAAACTAGTATGCCACGAGGCGCCCGGCTATGTATTTCGCCCAATAAACAGTAAACAAAATAGTAACCGCCTTTATTTATTTCGCCTTCCCGATCCCCGTCTCCTCATCTCCCTCGCACTCACTTCGGTCTACGAGACAGCGAGCACGGTAAAGTATAAAATTTTTAGCGAGTGTAGCTATTATAATTGGTTGCGAATTTGAATATTCATATAGACTATAATAATTTGAGAAATTCAAATTAATTTCCCGTGATATATTAAAATAAAAGCTACGGTGGAAAATCGAGTAAAATAATGTACTTTACGTGCTTATTATTATTATTATTATTATTATTATTATTATTAGTTATTCACAAATTATTATTGTTAGTCACTATATCTTTTATCCGAAAAGTTTTAATCTGAAGAACCAATAGACTCAGTTTATCGTATTATGAATCTTAAACCAAAAATTGATATATTTATTTTAACTGCTTTTATTCTATAACATGTATGATTTGTAATTTATCTTAAATTTGGCCTATATTTTCCGTGTAGTATTGCAGTTACGATGATCGGCAGTACTTTTAAGCATTTTCACGTAATTCGAATCTGGATCGGAAGTTAAATATTAATGTATTGTTTAAAGCCGAGTAGGTACAATTAGTAAAGGCTTGATATATGGACAGAAATTTAATGCGATTGTAACGTGTTAAAAAAATTTTCAATCTCAAAATATGCAAGATCATTATTATGTGATTTTCGCAATAAGTTTCTGATTAAATTCAATTGCATTATAATACAATAGAAAATTTCATTAACCATAGTGGATTAATATTATCTCGATTTGATCGTACATCCATATTTATTAATAAATAAAAAAATGTATTCTTGAAAGAATTAGGTATCGATAAATTAGGCAATAGGGGATAAAAAGTTTTCTAACGGATTTCGGATTCAGTTTATTGTTGCAAATAAGCACAGATATTATAGTCGAAGAAAATTCACCCCAGCATCGAAAAATCTAGATCATACGCGCTGCGTATTTTCGTTATACGTTAATCCGTTGGATTCACAGGGTCTTTTATAAAAGACAAAGTTTGCAGCCTGAACCATATTTTATGTCGATACCGTTACCAATTGCGAGAGTGTCGCATAAACATTATTACTTTATACTTATATATATATATATATTAAGTTATGCATCCGAGCGATACGAGGGATGACCGAAGCATTAGCGGCCTACGGGCTCCAGTAGGCAGGTCCATCTAATCTTCAAGTTATTGAGACTTTTCAAGTTGAAGAATATCGAGGAGGACAGCACGGCCAGCGTCACTCCCTATAATATTAATACAATACGTGCGATATATTGATTAGAATTAACTGTACAATCATTAATTCCCGAGCATTAAATTCCTCACGGAATTGTAATTTATTTAATAAACTTTAGAACTTGAGATTTTTGAGATTTCAGCAATGCTATGAAAAGATGGCTTGTTGACAATGCAGATAAATAAGTATAGTGTTTAGATTTTGAACGCGGCGTTTATAATTTCCGATTCACGGACGATGCGATCGATGCGACGGGGTCGATATAAAAAGCGAAGACGCAGATAAAAAGCGGAGATGCAGAATAAGATAGACGAGGGATAGGATCTAAAGCTATGTCAAAGTGAAAAATGTCTCCTTGGCGAAAGCGCTTAAGATCCGCGTTATCTGGGACGAGCTTAGAGATAAATGCTGCAGACATGTGCCAAACGCTAGTAGCAAATACTTCGACAAAGTGCAAACGAAAGAAATGGAATAGAGCGCCGGATATGCATGGGGTGAAAATGAGCGAAGGGGGGATGGGGGTGTGGGGGTGTGGGGGATGGGGTGGGGTGGGGGGGCGTCTGATTGAAAGTCGAAATCGAATCGGAGAGCGTCATAGTCGAAGGATGAGCGGAGGCTCGAGAAGAACTTTTAAAGCGAGTTGCTGGAGCCTGTTATGATAAATGTATAAGGTGGGTAGGTGATCGTGGTCTCCTTGGATCGGGGCATCGAGTTATGCGCTAGATTGAATATGTAAATCCTCCTCTACTTACAGGTCTCGAGCGACGGCTGACACGGAGGGGGAGGGGCGGAGGGGGCGCACCCGGAACGAGGAAAAGTAATTCGTGGGTAGAGAAAGAAGCTGAGCGAGCTGCGGAACTCCGGTCGGAGGGAGCTTTTCAACGAAAATTAAGATACACGTATGAAAATTCAAGCCGGACGAGCGAATGCTCGTCGAATTGATGAATAAAATATTCACTGCTCCGATTTTCCTTTTCCCCCCACCACCTCTAATACCACTTTTCCGACTACAAAACATTCGAAAACGCCTTTCTTCTTCCACCAACAAGAAACTTTTGTATTTTTTCTTCATCCTTACGCCTTATTAGTCTATTGAAAGCTCAGCTTACTTCTTTTCTATCTATATTTTTACTTGTTCCTGTCATTTCTCATTTTTTTTTATTTACTTCTTATTTTCTTGATTTTTCCTTTGTAAAATTCAATCTCTCTCTCTCTCTCTCTCTCACACACACACACACACACACTGTTTCCCGATACTTTTATAATTTTATTATTTTCTTCTTTTACCTTTCGATTTCATCAATATATTTTTACTTTCTTCTTTTTTTTATACTTACTTGATCACCCCAAGTGTTTTTATAAGCGATTATGATTGCATTTTTTTATATTTTACAATGTCTTACTAAACTTTTAATTGTTATCTATTTGTTAAACTGATGCTTTTCATTCATAGCAAATAACACATTTTTATACATATTTTACATGTATTCAATAAAAGGAATTGCAAAAAAATGGGATAATGAAAATAGTTGCGTACCCGTTTAACTACTAATATTAACTATTAACTACTGATACTTATTATTATAAAGAATTTATTTCTTCTTATAATTGAAAAATAAGAGATAATCTTTCGTAGCGAAAATCGATTCAAAGATCAAATTTAGTTTTTAAAAATTTCGTCGACCAAAACAAATACTACGATGACGTAAGAAATAATTTTTCAAGTATTATAAAGTATTTTATAAGCATTATCTAGATCCCAAGAGAATTATTTTTATAAGACCTTGCAAACTTCAAAAAGAAGCTTTCAATACTTAAAATTTATAGAGGTCTAATTAATGCGTTATGAATCATCTAGAGGTAATAAATATAAATATTTTGTAGCCCATATCGGGTGCATTAACATTTATCGGTAAAGCAATAATAAATTCTGTAAGTCCGATATCTTTAAATATTCGTTTAAAATGCAATTATAATAATCTATAACTTGAAATCTTTATCAACGTATTTTATTTTAAACTACGTGTACGAGCGAATTGAATGAAATAATTTTGGGAGTTCTTATGGTACAATGAATTAATCATTAATGTAAAATACCTTGGAATTAGTGTACCGATATCTTAAATATAGAGTACTTTAATATATTTTTATGGGAAAGCATATGAAGGACATTGCAATAAACTTGTCTATACGAGTCCAAGTGAATCTAGGCAATTTTAGATATATACCATAGTGATCAATCCATTGGTAGAGAGGCGTTCTGCTGATTCAAATAATTCGTTTAGTGGAGAAGTGAGCCCGAATTTCAGTGGATCACTTACCTACCCATTACACAGATAATTTGCATATTGCATGGATAGTGGAAAAGGAGCGTGCCACTTCTGTTATTGCTATAGCACGCCTTTCTCGTCCCGTCCATTAACGTAGTCAATATTACAAGCCTTGGAGGCGTCCGATAATCCGTAGTTAGAGGGGTCAACGACCACGTCTCGGCCATCCCTTGTACCTGTATATTCGCCGTGGCCTTCGTACGTTGAGTGGAACGGCTGCATCGTCGTCATACATGTATTATCAGATTAGAGAACAAGTGTCGCTCGTCCTTATATGCCGTAAGAGAGCTTGACTCAATCTGGTACCCGAATAAATTTTCCTTTGGCATGGTTTCCGATAGCGGGCAAACTTTTCGGAATAGCCCGACACAAAGAGCAGCTATGATAGCTTAAACCGATTTGGCGTCGATTTACGAAATTCTAATTAATTCTGTAGCCTCAATTCTTTTCATACGTTACACAGGCATTAGTAGTTAGTACTTTCAATATTCAATTAAATTTTCTTCTTTTGACAAAGCCGATGCAATCGTGTTAATTATTTCATTAGCCTATAAAATGTTCTAGCCCGATAACGAATCTCAGTTTATCTATGTTAAATTTATCGTTTATTTTTAAATTATCCAATGCTTGTAAATACGAGTAGAATTTTTTAATGGTGAATATGGCTATATCGTAAATTGTTACTTCTAATGCCCCGTGATATCTGTATATACAGTTGTAAAATTATTGGTGGAAACCAGATCAACCAGTGTCTTCTTAAGAAATTCCAATCGGTCGACATAAGAGTCAGAAAAGATCCACCTCCCGGGTCGAAAACCTGTTGTCCGTGGTAATTAAAGGTTGGGAATTCTCGCGGATGTCTGGGTCTCGACACATGTTCATCGATTTGCACTGTGAACTAGTGGCCATGAGTGCAGCAACTACGGGAGACGGGGACGGGGACGGGGACGGGTGATTTTATAAAAGCGGCGCGAGAAACGACGTTCCGGGTTTTGCTGGTTATATAAACAACATTCCTAAGGCGCACTTAGATTAGTATTGAATTTCAAGTATAAATTTCCGCTATTTTTTAAAATAAATGCGGTGAGCCTTTTTCCCCTGGCCAAGAGAAGATCCACCCTTTGACAAATCGGATTAAAGAATAACCTCTCTATCTCTTCCACTGTAGGAACCACTTTTTCCTTCAGCACCATCGGTCAACAGGAAAGTCTCGAGAGAAAGAAAAAAAGTGGATAGAATTGGGAACTATAGTATTAATACGTCAGGTTACACACTTATATATTTGCATTATTTATAAAGATATATACAAAAAGTGAATAGAAAATATTTTTTTACATATTTTTAATTATAGTTTTTTTATAATTAAAATAAGAAACATTTTTCAACTACTTATTATTACACATATCAGTGCACTTACTTTTTATAATTCATACATACAGGTTATCAGAACGTGTGAGGATATATTGAGAGGATGTCAATATTACTTGGTCTAACTAATTGATGGATACACGTTGTTCGGGACCGAGATCCCTTACTGCCTAGTGCACTATCTATTCGAGTATTTGAGACTGATTTGAATTTTATATACACATATATACACATATATATAAAAATTTATTGATAAATATTCCTTTTATATTTTCCAGTATATGGAAAAGTATTGTTTGCTAATTATAACAATCGTAAATGATTTTAAAACATTTGTTTTGTTATTTTATTTTTAATTTAATAATATTTATATCATATATATATATATATATACATAATTGTATACAATATAATTGTAAAAAATTGTAAAGTTTTATTAAAAATATTCTTCATGATATATTTACTCTGATCACATTTAAATTTCATTAAATTAGTATTATTACTTATGTAAACTATTTAAATTCAAAGTAAAAAAATTAAGTAATTTATAAGTATTATTCAGAATCGTAAAGGCAATATATTTGTATAAATATATGTATTGGTAGAAAAGCAGGAAAATCCGTAAAACTACGAGTAACACAATAACCAAACTAATTTCTTCAAGTAATGCGATAATTTCAGCAAAGATGAAAACTAAAATTTTTCATATAAATCTATGCGGAAGCATTATTTACTATATTTAATATATTAAATAAATGGGGTAAAGGGGGTATGATGTATTAATCAAAACAATGTATTTATTTATTTATTTAAATACATGTATTGTAATTCTTGCGTTTAGCTGTATGCATAAAGCTGGAACCGCGCGCACGCAAGTTTTTCTTGTGCCCTCGTTTATCCAATAAGCGGAGAGACCTGTGGAGAGACTGGTGCCCTCTTTTACACGATTCCCGGGATCATTAAAGAAAATGGCGGGGTTTTCAGGAGGGCCAGGACGCACGTGGCGTAATGGAGCCAACGGACACCTCGGCGCAGGTCAAAGCGTTATTTCGTGATTTTCTCAACGAATTAAGACATTGTTATACAAATGTTCTTCGAAACAAGACATTTTGTTTCGTGCAAAAAGATTTAGAAAAAAAAATGAAGTGCGCAGAGAGAAAAATTGGCTAAAACATTCGAAAGGAGAAGGCCGGAAGAGCCGGAAGTAGGATTGTCCTTGGATTACTATAGATTTTGATTGTATCCATTGTAAGGAAACTTATTTTGGATAAAAAAGTACCTTCATAAGAAATTCATTGAAACAGGCAGGTAAAAACATTTATTGCACATCAGAGCCCATCGTGTATTTTGATATTTATTGCCTTGCCTGAGGTTTACAGTAACTTTAATAACGGAGATTAAGAATATTCAATTTTCTTTATGCAACAGAGATTTTACGAAATCCATAATTTATAATTTATTTGAAAATCTAAACAAAATTTCATTCCAATTGATGTTCATAGAGATATACATATATATGAAATTAATCGTAGTGTACGTTTCATAACGTGTACATTTACATTTGACAATATTTAATAGTTAATTTTTATAG
Source organism: Ceratosolen fusciceps (assembly GCA_018883505.1). Classification (NCBI taxonomy): domain Eukaryota; kingdom Metazoa; phylum Arthropoda; class Insecta; order Hymenoptera; family Agaonidae; genus Ceratosolen; species Ceratosolen fusciceps. Next base: position 65,106 of record RCIC01000026.1, read on the forward strand.
TTAGACTAACTTTTATAGTTAAATGAAAATTATTAATTGAAATATTAATTGAACGATGCTTCAATGTAAAATATTCTTACACGTGGAATTCGTAATATCAATGGTAGAAAAACAATTAAATATAATTAAGAAAAGAATTAAAGAAATATGCAAAAGTTTACAAATAAGAAAGAAAAATGTTATAAGTTATGGGCGGGTCAGGAAGATACAATTTGTAATTTGCATAGATATTTATAATAATATGTTTCTTTATTTATTAATAAAAACGAAATATGTATATAAAAATTTTTATTATTTTAATTCAAATGAAATCTTTATTTCACTGAACGTCTTAATAATTAATTCAATATTTTAAAAGTATTTCAAATATCTCATATACGGAATTTAATGAAAATTCTTTATGAAAGTTAAAAGTTTATCTTTTTCTGGAGTGCGCGTATTATAAATCACCTTTATATTAAATTACTCTTATACCGTAACTTTTCTGTTTATATTAGTTATTACATTTTTTTAGTAAACTTCTTACTTAATTGTTTACGTATAATTTTCTTCACTTATTCATGCTATCTATAATGAATTTATTCATTGATATAAATTAATAGATTTAAAAAGTACGATATTGTAATTGATTCAATGAGATTATACACGAATAAAAAAAATTTATTTAGTATAAAATACAAAGCTACATTTAAATCAAAGAGTAACTGATCTACGATTAAATTGATAATTTCAAACTAGTTCGTTCTTGAAATAAGGAAAATTATATTAATTTTGCCATATTAATTTTTTACTTTATTTTAACACTACAAATACCGTGAATAAAATTTTTAATGAACAAAGATTACCTTTTTATTAATTTATTATTTATTCATTAAATATTTTGTTAATGCTTATGAAAATACAGTATTTTGTAACAAAACTTTTTATTTATTTTTAAAGAAAAACGTACGCTTTATTTTACGTAATGTCTTGTATCAAACATTCAGTTTGATTCATTTCATGAAGGCGAAGGGTTCTTGTATTTATATCGACAAAAAAAATTACAAATAAGTTTGATAATTAATAGAAAAGGAAACATTTTTATGAAAAAGTCAGTGACCCGTGTATGTATTGGGGTGCGATATTTTGAAGAGAGTAAGTTTTACGAATTCGTTTCGTTAACTAAGGGAGAAAATGTATTGAATTTTTGTAAAATGAGCGCAACCATAATTGAATCAACACGTACAGTTTGCCTTCTTAATAAAATAATAATTAAATTAAAAGTTTAATCTTTTCTAAGCCGAATTTATATTATAACAGTCAATAAACGAAAAATATACTCTTTATAGTGCTCAATAACAATAACAATAACAACAACAACAGCAACAACAACAACAACAACAACAATAATGATAATAATAAATTTGTGTCGAGTCGCGAGACGTTGTGCCTTTTGATTGCAGTAAAGTTGCGAAGACATTATTAAAGAAACTTCAGTTGTGTTAAATTCGAACAATAATATAATATAACGTAGCAGTTTCTTAAAATTAGAATGTATTTACTGCAAATCCTTTTTAAATAATTATATTGTTAACGCGCGAGTAACACGGGTCTGAAGGTGAGGGGTATGATCGATGCATTTGCGGGGTTCGAGTTTCATCTGGAAAATGCATCTCGCAACTCCGGGCTCTTGTCGACCAAAGGAATCCATGAGAGCAGGTCAGCAAACGTCACGTATATATCGAGGTATAACGGTTCTCCGATAGTAATATTGGTCTCGTAGCGAATGTATCCGATCGCGATCTGGTTCTTATCTAAAGTCCACCTTACGCCCAAAAGCCTTCTCCCCCCTCGAACGAAAAGTGGTTTGTCATGCCATACGCTACAATTTTTGTCTCTTTCGGTAACGGAAGTTTTTGTGCCTTTCAATCATTAAAGGATAGTATAGAGAAATAAGTAATGGTACACGTTCCAGCGCGACACGTATAAACATGCGAAGACTGTAAATACGGTCATGTGGGGTCACGGTCAAATGGGCGGCGTGAACATCCAAAGCTCGTGACACAGGTGGCGGGAGGGTGGCGGTGCCGGACTGCATCCCGGGTCGTTTGGTGAGAAAGAGATCTGGCGAACGAATCGTTTATCTCCTGGGCGTACGTCTTTTTAAAGGCATGAATCGCGTCGGTGTTTCGTGAATTATATGGCGCAGGTTATTGCATCCCTGTACTTTGTATGGCACCCCTGCCCCGCCGCCGTCACTCATTCGCTGTGATTCGGCTGTGGCAGCACGCGCGTACGCGAGTGTGATCCACAGTCGTTTGGTTGAACCAGAGAGGAGAAGGCTGCGCCTTGACCCTGGTCCTCCCAGTAGATCAACTGGACAGATAGCCATGACCCGATGATGATCAGATTTAGTGAGAAACGTTGTCGTACGTAGGTATATTTTTACGATATAATCTTTAAAAATTATAATTATATTTTCGTAACACATGCTGCAAATTATTTACTTGTCGAAAACAATTAAGTATAATAATACTAATATCATTTTATTACTTTTTACAGGCTTTCGTTATAAATTTCAAATTACCCCATAGAAATTTATTCTTTTTATTATTGAGTTTTATTACTGTTGCCGAATCTTTAATCAGGTAAGAAAAATATGTATTACTTTACAAAGTACTTTTTTGTGATAGATCCTAAATAGAAACAGTGTACAATTTATTGTCATAATTTTAATGAAGTAATAGCTAAATAATCCTAAGCGTTAGGGTACAAATGCGATTAGTGTTACCTTCGTTTCAATTTTTAATTAGTAATTACGATTTTTGGTCTTTAATGGTACGTAAAAAAGTTTTACATTTTTTCTATTTTTATCATATTTAATATTCTCTTACATATTAATCACCCAATGTTTTTAATGTTGCATATATTTGAAATTATTTTTCTAATTATGGCAAATTATTAAGAATTTTAATATTTTTATTTTTAATTACTAATTTTTTGTTTAAATGTTATACAATAATAATGATAATAATAATAATAATAATAATAATAATAATAATAATAATAATGAAATTTTTTTAGATTAAATACTAAAGCTATTCGTTTCAATTTGTAGATTGGAAAAGTGCAAATTGAATTATAGCTACGGGTTATAAAATGGTAGGGCTTTCTTATCTAATTTAAATTTGGAGGCAACAGGCAAGAAAGTGAATATAAAAAAGACAAGGTACGTGATAAGCTATAAAAATGCTGGACTTAAATGCCAGATTATAAATTTAAATTATCGTCTTTATCATTCTTAAAACAAAAATTTCGTTACCTATACTGAAACACATACACGTAGTAGATATATCTAAAATAATAATATAGTTAAAGCTCTAATAATAACGACTTTAGTTATTAATGCTTTTTCTTGTCTTTTATTAGCCAGTAGTAAAAAAGGACTTTTTTTACAATTTTCATTTTCTTAATGTCATTTTTTACTTACTACAAAGAAGTTGTACAAAGTGTAGCTTAAACAATATTAAAAGAGTAATAGTGTATGGGCATATGAACATAAATGCATGAATTTCAAAAGTGCCTAAGAAACTTTTTACAGCCAATTTCCATTTAGAGAGACTTTATAAGAACGTAACCCATTTTATCACTGATCGAGCCATCTTTGCATGACTTCCAAATTATTAATTGACTTAGTATTTAAGAAACAATCAGTCAGTATTGAATAATTAAATTATATTTCATTATATAGTTATATTACATATTTTATTCAAATATCTTATATAATACGTCTGATTTGTAAAAATTTTCTTTAAAAAAAAAAAAAAAAGGTCCACATTATGTTATTATTAATTAAGCTTTTAATTTAAATTTCAAAAACTGATAATATATCGAAATTAACATAAACTTTTAATTTAAGCAAAGTTGCTTTGTTTGTATGAAAGCTATTAAATAATTAATTAAATTGCTCATTAAAAAGCAGACTTCCAAATAATTAGAAATTTCAAAAGTATATGTAATTAAAATAATATATAATCAAACGATGTATACAATAAACAATGCTTTCGATGAATAAATATAAAGACACGTATTATTTGAGGTTGTGCAATTAGCATGCTATTACATATATGCAGTAAGGTTCTCATAATATAATTATAGCTCGAATGCTAGAAATATTATGTTTATAAATATATATATATATAGAATAGAATTAAACATTGGAGAATATAAGGAAATGACATTTATTTAAAACTGTTTGTATTGGAATGAAAAAAAAAAAAATGAAAAGACGGAAGAACAATAATTTTAAACAAGAGCTGGAAAAAAGGAAATGATAACACAATCAATCATTTAGCTGTACGCATGGATGCGTATTTACTAGATTAATAATATAAGATATCCAATACGTCATTATTTTATAATTAAGTATTATAAGTGCTATTATAAAAAATATTTTCAAACTCGTGTGATAAAGTATGTAAAATTTCACCACATTAAAAATAATTGAAACTCCAAAATATCCACGAAGAACACTGCATTCAAAATAAATATGTTTCATAGGTACTTGAGTTACACGCGATAGAAGAGAACAAAACGTAATTTTTAATTCACTATTTCGTACTAAGAACATCGTATGATTAATAAAAAATTATTACAATAAAATTATACTTAAATATTCCTTTAATTTTTTGTTCATAAACTTATAATTTTTATATATTTAGATTTATAAATTATTGTAAGAATAAATTGTATTTTTAATCAAATTTTTTGACCAACGTTCCAAATAATTATATACTAATTTGATTAAAAATTTTATGCATAAGTTATAAATATAATTCCAAATATAATTGAAGTTCATAGATATTTTCATTGATATTAGCATTTATTAATGATTTCATTAGTAATAATTTATTTATAAAAATTCGAGTTCAATTAAATATTTACCGTAAAATCAATCATTGGTTTTTTTTTTTTTTTTTTTTTTTTACATATTTTATTAATAATACAATATAATTAGTATTAAATCAATGAAATTCAGTGTTGTGTTAAAAAAAAGTAATGGGCAAATCTCTTTAATATCATTGCATTGTTTCAAAAAGCACAAAATCGTTGCTTAATACGCTCTAATAATGATAAATTAAAAATCATGATTTATAAATTATAATTCAATTTATAAATTGAATAAAGGATCCATGAGTATTGGGGCGATAGAAAAGTCCATAATTTTCACAGTAAACTTTAGTTTCATTATGAATTTGACGATTGGATCGAATTAATTCGATAATCCGATAATCTACGTAATTTATAACCCCGCGCTGAAAGTTTTTTTAAGTGGCGGAAAAGTTTATTTACAAAATAATCGCTTAGGCAATGTGCGTAAGACTTAAATTTTATTTAACTAGAAATCAGTCTTGTCGTTTCGATATTTTGAAGACATTTTTTTTTAACTATTATACTATAAGCTATTAAAATTTTTAAATTGTATCGCAGTTATTGTCTCTCTTTTCTATTCTATTCTCCTTTCTGTCTCAAGTTCCCCTTAAAGTTGGTTTTGGAATCTCGATTACGGTCGCCAAACGGATTGAAGAATTGCCCCGTGTACGTGCACGAAAAACGGTGGATGTGCAAGCTTGGGCAGCCATTTGTGCCATTGGTCTGATATCGAATCGCGCCTGTATCGAATTTTCTTCTCAGTCTATTAGATCTTCGGCAAGCGAAAACGACCTATAGCGGAGGGGAAATTGTTGGATCTTGGAACTGAAATTTAGTAAAGAAATTGACAGAAAAAAAACTCAATGATTCGAGACAGAGATTAAGTCTACTGCGTCAAATTTAAAAAAAAAAAAAAAAAAAAAAATATATATATATATATTTACATCAACATCTATTTCAATTGTTTATTATATATATATATATATATATATATTAAATTATATTAATAATTTTGAAATTCAGTTACGATATAGTAATGTTGTAGTTTAATATAAGTAAAAATATAGTAATTTATTTACTTACATCAATTGAACTGGAAGTAGGAAAATCAATTAGTTTATCAACATTTTAGAAGTCATTTATTTCCGGTGAATAAGTTACGTGTCCAATGATCTGCTCTACTTGCCGATGATTCTTTCTCTGCTTTTTAATGCCAATCGGGCTCCTTTCGCTGTCATTTATTCGTTGATACTCGATTTCTTTTCTGCAGACTAAGCTTCCTCGAGTAATGACGTTTCGGCATTTCCTGCTCTCCTCAGCGCCATTTTTATTTTTTATTTTTTTATTTTTTATTTTTAACTTATCAGTCAAATTATTAAAAAAAAAACTGCCGTTCTCTCCGGTAAATTTATATTTTAATATTTCATATAACAATTTATCATCATTTACTCTCTTTAATTTTGTTTATAATTCTAATTCTCTTGCACCTTAATATTTCATATATTATTTTACCAACAGTGTAGAGAAGAATAAAAAAAATTATAACGAATCAGCCTTCTGAAATAGGAAAAGATTGGCTTCTCATATTCTCCGTAGCTCTTAGATTTATATAATTTTGAAAGACCTTCTTCTACTTTATTACGTTCCGTTATTTAATCTTCGGCCCTTATGGCCTATTGAACGAATAGTCATATCTTTTCGTCATTACTTTATTTCTTATCATTGAAACAGACCGACCCAGAGATTTTCTGGTAGGTGGAGGGTTCCAGTTTACTATAGACATGAGTCATCATGAGTATCATACTTGTCACTTACAAAGCTTATGGAGTATGATCTCCGAAGAAGAATTACTGCAGTAGTGTTAAAAAACCGATTAAGAATATTGGTTATAATTTTATATCGACGATATTCAATATCGATATTTTACAAACTTTAAAAATGAACAAAACTAGCCGGTTAAATGATCTATTTCAAATCGTCTCAATAATTTCTCGCTGCATTATACTAATAAAAGCATGAACTTTAGCTTTATTCAATTTCGAATGGAATACATTAAATAAATTTATTTAAAAAGAGTCATTAATGAAGATAATATATATATGTATGTATGTATGTATGTATGTATGTATGTATTAATATAACTTGTATGGTGTTGTATAAGTCTAACTGAATAATACACTTAAAGAGACGTACAGATTGGAAAAATAAAGTACGAATCAATATGCAGATTCTTCATTTTTTGCAATTACTTTTATTAAATGAAGCCATTTTCTGTAAATTAATATATATAACAATTTACTTATTTTTATCAGAAAGAGAGCGAAAACATAAGAGACATTTGAGTACGTATTAAATACGATCTGCATTGTAGGTATAATATTAAATTATGTATATTTCATATTACATAATTTTATTCACTAACATAGGAAACTCAGATTGTAGTAGGTCAGTAATTATTGTTTTAAATTTCATACAAATAAATTATTAATAAATTTTTTAATGAATATATATTTATATACATTTATACATATATATATATATATCGAAAAGGCAGATTACGGATTGGTTCAAAGGATTTCGGTCGGTGAGAAGCAGAGAAACAAGGTATCTAACAGTAGAGTATACGCGTATCGTCTGCTCAATTAGCTTCAGACTATAATTCGTACTAATTACAAAGTATTCCAATCTTTACTCTACTATATATATGAAACAGGAAGAATTGCCTTAAGTCAATCTATTTTCAACAATACAGGATGCTTAATTTTAATATTCTATATATTAAATTATTATTTATTAATTTATTATTTATGCAATTAGTTTTATTAATTAGCAGTATTATCTTTTTAAATCAATTGCTGCTTTCAATGTTTTTCTAGTTAATTCAATATAACTCTTACACTTGTGTTAGTAATAACACCATTTTACTAAAATAATATATGTATAGATAAACATTAACGCATTTAAATTTAAAGATTCTTAAAATGAATACATTTTATTACTATAGGTAAATGTAAATATATGCATCGTCTTTAATATTTTGCAATATTAGGTTAAACGTTTCTATGATAAGAAAAGAGCGTCAGTGTCGGAAAATCGCAGTTTAACAACTTGTAATTTAAATTTGTCAGAATTACAAAATGGTAGATCGTAATAAGCTTGTTGTTTAATATTATATTCTTTTAAATAAAGAGTATCGTAAATACTTATACACGATGAAAGAAAAAAAAAAAAAAAGAATTGAAAGAGAAAGAAGAAAATAAGCAAAAAAAAAAAAAATAAATAAATAAATAAATAAAACAAATTGAGAAATTGAGGCTCAGTTTGAAGTAGCCGTATGAATTACAAAAGAGATTTCGTTCTCGAAATTGCATAAGCGTACATTCAATAATTTATACAGTTATTTTTAGAATGTATCTCGCAGCACATTTCTACTATACAGCTGGTGAGCACCGATAGGATACGGTTAGGAATATATCGTATCTATTCCTAAAAGTGTTCATGAAAAAGGATATTTTTGAGACGGCGTTTTATATACTTCAATCGGATCGCCTTACATTATTTGTATACGCTCAGCAATCCTATTGAAATATAGGACTCCGTATACTGGTACACTTTTAAGAATGGCTCAAGCGACACTTATCGAATTGATAAATCATAACTAAAGCAGTTTCGCCGGATGTGCAACAGTGGTGACCCGGCAGAGTTCCAGAAATGCGAGCCCTCCCATTCCCTCTCCTCCCTCGCTCTATCGTACACTCTTTCTATAGAAATTGACTAGAGGGGATAGATAGGGGAAATACAAAGAAAAACGTTAAATGGATGGTTGTAAAATTATGAGTGGAACCGTAGTTTTAATTATTTTTGATCTTGAAGTGGGTATAGTTTATGCTGTAACCGATCTCGTGACTGATTATTCAGGTCTTATTTCGGGTTTTTTTTTTTTTTTTTTTTTTTTTTTTTTAATTTTTTTTTACACTTGAGGCCAGATAAAGACTTTAACGGCACTGCATGATTTCGACAATATTTTCATCTTACGCCTAATTTCCAGCCTCCCCCTTTGATGCAATTTTTTTTTGTATTATTATTTTCTGGAAAATATGTGTACCCTCGACCTGTCAACTAATCTAAGTAGTGCTGCACTATTTTGCCACGTATTAATCCACTTTATTTTCTATAATAAGGTTGCCTCTACGTTATCTATTTTTCTTTGATAGGGGAGAATTCCTTGCCGGCTTTCATTCAGTATTATTATTTGTATCATTTAAATTTGCAGGAAATTATTCGAGATACGCTGAGTCGGATATACATGTTTACTATTATTTTGTTTAAAATTTTCTTTATGAAATACTTTAAAAATTTATTAAACGTAGACTTATATTAGTAATAACGTACATTACCAATAATTATCATACTAGGTTTTACATACAAAGACAAGAATCATTAAGCTTTTGGCTACTGCGTTAGTAAATTTTACATTTACTTACGAGCCTTTCATATACCCACGTAAATTACATACATGTATTTGACACATGCTTCTTTATTATTTAAATAATAATTTTAAAAAAGAATGTATTTCACATTTATAACGAAAATAATAATATTATTTTTATTTCACTATAAATTTTTATAATTATTCAGAAAAAAACTACTTTGATGCCTTTTATAAAACTTTTTCATAATTTATTGGCTAATATTAAATTATAAGCAAAATAAAAATTTCTGTTTATGGAACTGAATTATGGAATACTTAACTTAATATAGAATCATTTGCAATATTTATTTTTGATATTTCATAAATATTTTAAATTCAAAGAATATTTTTTCACAGAAAATATATATTATTTAAATGAAGAATAATGCAATATTCAATATTGTAAATAAATTCTAGAAAATATATATTAAACATTATGTTAAATAGCTAACATTAATATACAAGAATATTTTACTCTTAAATAAAGAATCGAAAATATATGACACGCTAGGATTATTATTACATGAATAAGCTATTTTTTTTTTTTATTAATTCAACTGCAATAAGGAGTGTATAATGCTATAGCTTTTATATGGCACATAACTTTACACGTGAATTGTTAAACGGAGCAGGGAATGAGCAGGGAAATTAAAAACTCGTCTTTGCTGAATTTTTAAATAAATATATATTTATTATTGATTATAAATGGCTTCGAGGCGTAAAAGAGCCTCTTTTGCTGTGAATAAATAAAAAAAAAGCCTTATTACGCACGCAAGTAGCATACAGAAATTATAAGCGATTCGGTAATGCGACTCGGGCGGGAGAGCTTTTGTAAATACCTGTAAATTTAATTAAATGCCGGCTGGGCTTTCTTATCCTCGCCCTCGCATTGATGCGTCGCGAATTCCACGGGATCCGAACGTACTGCATGACCTATCGTTGTATGGGTACAAACACTAAGGGTTGTACCAACGCCTCGGAGACCAGACCTGACCGCAAGGAACTTTCTCTTACCACCGAGAGATGCAAAATCTCTCCAAGGGATATCCAATTCCTTCCGCCTGGGGTTGATGCGAGCACTCTTTCACATGCACTCAGCCAACCAACTGAACGTGCCACGACGATCAGACGTTGGCCAACAAAAATAAAAGTTCGCGATTACATACACTTGGGCTTTAAATCTGTGCCCTTTAAAAATTAGATTGAAATATTCTTCTCGCAGGAGATGAAAGCTGACACATCACCCGTTTCAACTGTATCTCAGACAGCTTAAGATTTTGAGAATGTATTTTATTTCGGTTTCTCTAGACGAGACTACTTCTTGTTCCTACAAATTTCTACTACGGGACCCTGCTGGCGAGCAGAATCATTCAACGGCTTAATTTCCTAATGCTAAATAATTATTACCATAAACTTTGTAATACAAACATCAATGAAAGTACATTATGAAGTAAGGTATTATTTTTATTACAATATGGTAATTACCATATCGATTTTGATGGATTTTGAAAAAATATATATTTAAACCCTTTCCGCATTCTATGCTTGAACAAAGTTTTTTATTTTACTAAAAAAATTTAATGAATTCTAATTAATAAATTATTTTAAGATAAAATAATTCTTATCTTCTCTTACAGTACTATCAAATAGAAGAAGAATTTTATGAAGATAAAAAATAAAAAGCTTATAACTAAAATACTACTATGTCCTTCTGAAACAAAATTTTAAAAATTAATATAATATGAGATGAACATTGCAATGATTAAATAATTCAGATTCAAATTTTCAAAAACTGTTAAAGACATGTACTTCGCAAATCATAAATATTGTACAATATTTTGCAATATGAATTTTTATTACATTAAACTATAGTTCATAAAGATTTTATTTGCTTTGTAGTAAATTATTTGTTTCAAAAAATGATTATAGCGACTAAAAATAACTAAAAAAATATTAAATTTTAAATATTATACATATATATATATATATATATATAAAAAAATATGATGTTTCTTAAAGATGTTTAATAATATTTATACGAGTTTAAAAACAATAGATAAAAATATGTTTTATGATTAAATATTTAAAAAAATTATAACAGTTTGAAATTTTATCAAATTACGTGTATAATTTTAAAAGCTTAACGGAATTAGGATAATTATAAGGTTGTGAATTGAGAGCTATAACTTTTACAGAAGCAAAGATATAGATTAAAGATATATATATATATATATATATTCGTTCAGCCCATCAAAGCAATAATCTAATTTATAATCGAATAATTCATAATGAAATTAAAAATTAAAAACTTTGTTACAAAATAATTTCTTTTTATAAGTTACTTTATTTGACGTAATTGTATATCAAACTGTGTATTGATTATACATTTACAATTTCATAGTCTTTATCGATTTAATCTAATAAGAAATTAACATTTTAATATAATAGGTTTTTTTTAATTGAAGTATTATTGTTTATTAAAATAGGATTAATGAAAATTCAAAAAATTATGCGTAATTAAAAATATAGGAGTTGTGCCCGATGTTGATGATGATGGCGTTTCTTTTAATGCGTTGGACAGATATCAGCTACTCCAGCGGATTCCACCAGGCGCAACCCTGACCTTCATATGGATGGAACTGGCCTTTTTAATAAAAACAATTTGGATAGCCAATGGCATTCATACCAGCAACGCAGCGAATGCTCGTCTCTTGGATATAGATCGCTCCCCAGTAGCGACTTCAATGATAATGCAATAAAATAAAATAAAGAAGAAAAAAAAAAGAAGGGTTTTTGTAATATAATCGGATTCGTCCATGTGACGAATGGCGAACGGGAGTTCACGACGGAGGCTAGTTTGCCCGGGCCCCGCACGTAATTTAAAATGAAAAAAGGAACATTTTCATTTACAGTTAAGATACGTGTAAGAGGAAATGGGGGCGTTGAAATATGAGATACTCATTAGAAATATTAGCATAATATATCGTTACACTTTTGCAATATCCCTTTAATAAATATACAGTTTGTATTATTGTAAATTATTTATTTTCTGTATTTTAATTCTAAAACAAGGACGTTGCTTTCGATATAAGTTCAGTAGAGGTACATGGACATGAATACATGTATAAAAGTCACAGTGCCTTGGTAAAAATAATAACTCTTATTAATTATGACAATAAGTTTCGAGTATGCAACAGTAAACTCTTACTATCTACTGCGCGATGTGCGAGAAGATCGATGCGAGGAGACAAAACGGTACTTCCCGTGTAATTTAACCTAAGGGTGGTCAATTGTTGAAAGTTTACGATAACGAAATGGTACTGAAGAGCGAGGAGGTGACTGTGGAGCTTTCATAGTAGAGTAAGTCAGGATACGCCCTTCAGCAAAGGTAGAGAAGTTTTAGAGAGAGAGAGAGAGAGAGAGAGAGAGCAATGAAAACCTGGGGTTATTGTAATCGTCAATCGCGGCAAATGTCACGCCATCAGTCCAACTCAAAGTTCGTATAAGCTGAAGTTATTGGTGGTCCAGCCTGGTAGCCGATCATCAGAAGGCCTCGATATCCTCCATTCTACCACTCCTAGTTACCATTACTTGCATTGGTTACAAAAATTCGTTGACCTTAGCGACCAGTCGTGTCGTGTCTGGGGCATAAGTCTATGTTAACGAACTAAGTACGAATATTTAATAGACATTTAATTAGATCGACTGCAGCAGCCATTGTGTATTTATATAAATTATACAACTGCATGGCTAGACAACTTTATAGCCGATCGCGGTTTAGAACATTTTTAAATCCAATTCGCTAGATAATTGCGTTCACGGTAATTTAAATGTATAATGAAATGAAATTTTAAAATACAATAAATAATTCATCGAATATGCAGGATCGAGACTAAAACAATCGGTACGAACAATTCCAAATAAGAATTTAGTATTAAAGCGATTTTTTAAGACTAACAAAAGTATTAATGTAAATTATTAATATAAATAAATAAACAGTATATCGTTGTTTTTGTTGTTGTTGTTTTTGTTGTTGGTATTGTTGTTGGTATTGTTATTGTTATTGTTATTTTAAGAATACGGATTTTTGCAAAAGTCATTAGCAAAGTAATTAATTCAATGAGAGAAAATTACGAGGGACGGGCACCGAGTCCTAGCAGCAGCATCACTAGTTATCCTAGTGAGCCCGAGAAAACCATTTTCTACGAGTTAAACAACCTATTTGTTTCGTGGAAAGCAAAAGTATGTGATTAGAGAGGGAAAAAGCTAATCAGTGATGGATTTAAAATGGAGATTTAAGGCTCATTAGTAACGGTCTTTCAGAAAATTTTTTACGTTTCCCCTTCGTAATCTTGATTGATTTATTGAGTCCTTCAAAAATAGAATAACTAACATGCACTGGCCTAAAACATTTTATAAGTCATTTTATAGATAATATCACTTGGAGCAACCCTCGAAGACGGAAGACGGCTCGCGAATATCTATATTATTACTAAGAACTTTCTCGAATTCTCTTTCAGATAAGACTAATTGAACATCTATTTTTTTTTATTTGTTTTTTTTTTTATTTGTTTTTTGCGAAATTATTTTGTTCTCAAGTTTACACTTGTACTTGATTTCGTATCATAATCTTGGTTTCCGGTGAACGGCTTTCAGCTAATGATCCAATGAAAATTATTTTAAAACGTTATTTTGAAGTTCATACGAATAACGTCCCTTACAATTGAAAACTTCAAAACATTTTATAAATAAAATTATGAATTGAAACATTCGAGTCATTCGAAGATTAAATCGTAGTTCTTTCGTTCGTGTTGTCGAATATATTTCATCATATTGAATTCCATTTTAATTACAATGAATCTCCCATTAAGAGAAAATTATCATTACATTATAGGGATTTATTTTATTTTATTTTAGAATTTTTAGATGTTCTACAATCCATTAGATTTCTGCAATTAAATTCAGTTGTACTGTTACTCTATCGTTATTTTCGTCATAATCCTCCCTTTAATTCACTTTTTATAATGTCCACGTAGTCAAATAACCGCGTAGCCTGTACCTTTTATTATAAAGTGATCATTAGCATTATAAAGCAATTTGAATAAATGAAGATATGGATTATTTAAGTCTTTAAGAATTCTACAACAGTAGTTTATGAAGTGAAACTATCTGTTTTGTTACGAAACGAATTAGCTGGCACTGAAGCATGAAACGAGAGAAATAGCTAAAGTTCGTCTTTAGTCAATTATTTATTTCAGAGTTGAGCATGGAAATAAAAAAAATTTTATTATATACTATTTTTTTTTTTTTTATGGGAAACGATTGTAATAATCATTCGCATGTTTTTTTTTTTTTTTTTTTTTTTTTTTTTATTTTAACTTTCTGAGTGTCATATTTGTTCAAACTGCGTGGAACAGAAAAAAAAAACAAAAAAAATTGAATAAGAAATAACAATGAAATGATTACTGATGGACTATCTGGTAATCGCACCCATTTAATCGTACGTCTTCTGTAAATGAAATTTAAAGGAAGATACTCGGTTGGGAAGATCCAAAAGAATTTATAAGTAAGAGCACAATTTAGTCAAAACGTATAATCAATGACCTCTTATTCTTAATCGCAGGGTGTGAAAACCTCTTTCCGCAGAAGGAGGATGAAAGCCCTCTTGATGGGGTCGCATGGCAGAAGTACTTACTCGCAAGTATCGCTTTATCGTTATTTTTCAATGCCAAGTCGCACGTTGCTGCTGGTGTGGCTGTGCCGAACGGTGCCCCGGAGCTATTTGCCAACACTAGGAGCCTTTTTCTAGTGACAGCATGTCGTTTTTTTTTGGAAATAATCGACGGAAACTGCACGATTAACTTTCCACGAGTCTGAGCCACTATCCTTTTTCTTTGTTCTATCCTCGGACATGCATTCTTTAAGAAATTTTATTGTTATTCCGGCGCTAATTTCCATCAAACGGCAGTCTGACTTTTCCCGCCGCTCTTCTATATGCAAATCCTGATTATCAAGTATCCCTGAACTCGCTAACATTAGCTTAGGCCGCTATTTACTTGTTCTCCTTAATGACCTAAACATATTGCGTGTAATTCGCATTTCCCGTACTCGTCCTTTAATTGTATTCTCTTTGTCTTCGCCTCAGTATTATGAGTACGTGAGAGTCGGAATATTATTATACTTGATAGTGCAGTTAGGAGAATTAAATTTATCGTAAATCGCGTGAGCTTTCAAGACTAGCTGAGCACATTTAAATTTAAGGGTGACAGAAAAGAGAGGGCCTAAATTCATGTATGAGCATTTGAGATTATTGTTTTCATACCAAGTGACCTGTTTACCTTCTACAAAAGACGACGTTCTCTGCGTTAAGCGAACGATGTTAGAAATAATCCCTTGCCAGCGTGAACGCTCATCGCAATCGCCGGACGATTGATCACGTGCGTGAAGGAGGCAGAGGTGCGAAAAGGGCATTTTTCTGCTCTACGGTCATCTCTGATGAATACGAGATTTCAATATTAAATATCCAACGAGAGACTCGACGATGCGGTTGGGATCGTTGAGTCGCCATGAATCGAATTTATATACGTATACTCACACATATATGTGTATGTTTAAAAAAATTTCATTATGCGAAGGTCTTCGAATGGAAACTTTATGAACAAGCGAGAATCTTCGCCAATACTCTTGCAGATATAAATTTTCTACTTATCAATGATCACTCTTACATATCTTCAATATATGATTTTGATTTTGACTTGGAAGTAATATCGCTAGCACAACATACCGGTAATAGTACCAGTATCACTTTTGTTAATGACACGAATTTTAATGGTTAATAGACGTATGCCGTAAAAATTAACACAAATATTTATCCTCGTAAAAATACATGTCATTATTAATATAGGGAAGAGAGAGAGAGAGAGAGAGAGAGAGAGAGAGAGAGAGTCTAAGTATTAATAAATTACATACGAATAAATTATTGATCGAACGTGCATGCACGCGGTCTAGATCGATACGAAATACCGCCTAATAAGGAATGGAATAACGAGCATCTTCGCTGCTTTTGATATTTATATATAACACTTTCTTATAGAATATTACAAGTCCTTTCTAATTCATTATTCATGAAAATCTGTTTGCATCGACGTGGCTAGAGGATGTATTCTCAGTCGACAGAATCCAAAGCTCAATTAAGAAAATGAATACTATAAGTTGAATCGAGGTTGAATACTTTCGGCCCTCCACGCGCTCTTTTCTTCTTCTCTTTTTCACTTTATTTAACGTGAATAGGCGGAAATACGGAAAAGTTGATCAAGATAGATATGCGTAAAGGTGCATGAAAATCATGGTCGTTCGCTCGTGAAATTTCATAGCTAATCGCGCCCATCCCCCACCCCATCCCCGACCCGTGCTGGTCTAGAGAATTGCTTTAGTTGCCAATGGAATAAAGAAAACGAGAGGCTTATAACTCGAGTAGAAGTGAGTTAGAACTGAGTGACCGAAAGAGTGGGCTGGCGGCGAATAAAGATGGCGGCTGGATATCCGAAATCCCATCTAGGCCACACTCTGCTTTTAATTTCCCTAACGGGCTTGGCTATAGTGCCACGACTGCACTCGACCAAACACTGCTATAAATTAATTATTATTTCGCTTTTCGTATATATTGGCGCCCAGTGAACTGCTTACCGGCATGGCTCTATCCGTCCCACTACCCACAACTGCCTTTGCGGGTCAAACTACGCGCGGGAGAACTTTATGTTTCCCTTCGTTCTCTTGAATTACATGTCTCGTGAATCGGCGATTACGAGTCCGTCAGATGTTTACGTTCCAACCTCATTCGGTATCTACTTCATAATTACCGCGATAAATACATAACCTTAACGCAATTGAACTTCTTTTCTTTCTTTCGTTTCAGCAATCCTTATTTCTTGGCCCATTATTCGACATTTACGAAATTAGCTGCACCTTCAATTTTCATTTAATAGACTTTTCAACTATATGAAACTAGCTCCTCATTAAAATAATATTATATCACAAAATTATCGGGTACTATTTAATGTTAAAACAGGTTTAAAGTAATTTGTTTCAAAATCTCTAATCAATGGCGATTTACATGGCGATTTAATAATAGTACGGCATCTGTATAAATTATACGTATAATAGCATTCTAAAAAGAATTAAAATGTGGTAATAAATATTTATGAATCTATATATTCTGTCGATTGAGATTTTATGACTATATACATGTGTTGTTTATGACTAAACAGTTTGTTTATATTTTATAGTCATAATGCGCACGTGCAGTTGAATATTGTATTATGTATTTCCTACTCTTACGTTGTAATTTTTATTACATTAACTTTCTTATGAAAAGTATATTATGCTAAAAAAGAAGATTTTCCGTTTATCTTAATTCTATACAGTATTATTTATCAACTAATAAATGCATATTAATTTAATAATGAATAAAATCTAAAGCCTTCACAATAAGTTTGAAGTATTATAGAAGTTGTGTGAACTTTAACCGCATGATTTAATGCACCGACCTTCCTATTAATATACAGAATTATGAAATGAATGGTTTGTAGAAAAACCCAAAATTCATTGTTCCTCCGTTTTATACAAATTTTCATTTTAGAAATGACATAATTTTACAATGCCAGTGTAAAATATTACTTATATATTCAGTAAACATAATATAAAAACATATATATTTTTTTGCACAAACCTATATATTATACAACAAGATCAATGATATTATTATTATTATTATTATTATTATTATTTTTTTTTTTTTTTTTTATTTGAAGAAATTAATAGGGTTTTGAAAAGTAATTTAACATACATATTAATTATATTTTTTCTAAATAAATTATAAATTTTTCGAATGATCATGTAAATTTGTTAATGGAAACTATATAACGTAGATTTACTGAAGGTCCCACGTATGATAGCAGTTTTTTCATAAAAAGATAGAAGTTGGCATTTTTTTAATACTTTAAGACTAATTCGCATTAATTTGTAAGTATGATACAAAAGAGTTCACTTGATAAGATTAAGCTTTATTATAAAGCCTTTTTAAGCTTAACCTCCATTTTTAGCGAATTAAATTTAAAATAAAAGTGTAATAAATTTTTATTAAATAAAATTTGCAAGCATTTGCTAAATAGCATGATAATTTAACCATTCGTAATTCTAATAAGATAAATTATTTGTATGGACCAATGAGTCAATAATTATAATTTAGTCTGCATAAATATACAATTTATATTTATTTTGTTTATAGTTGAATTATTCTTTGATATCAATAAAAAGTTTTAAAATAAATATTTATAATGATCTTCAGAAGCTTTGTATTATGATATATAAGCATTTCCAAAAGCCTAGTAAATTTTAGTTCTATCAGGATCTTAATACTTTTTAAAACAATTCAGCGGCTAGTGTCACTTATTCAGCTTGAAAACTTAATTTCATTTAATATTGAAATTTAATTCAAATCTCTAGTCAGATATAAAATACAGTTCGAATATTATACGGATTTTTATTGAAAAGTTTGTATTAACTTTCATTTTAAGAAATTCCATTCCAGGCTTATAAATTACATACAACTGCTTTCGGTAACTTTTCTCTGCATTTACAATTGTCCATCATTTTATTAGAATAGTAAATTCTTGTATAAAAAACAAATGACATACTTAGTATGTAAATTTACCGGATTTTATATCAGTTCCAACAGTCAACAATTCATATTGAAACTAGAGCTATATTATGAATAAAGTCAATTTTATGCCGTATTTACGGATGCTTTAATAAATTATAATAAAATGGCGTTTTGCGTCAGCAAATTATAACTTATTATATTGAGTATAATGTGAATTAAATAAAATTTAAGCTACTTATATATCCATCTACTTTAAATCCTATTAGATCGTAGTAGAATTCGACAATTTTTTGCGTATTTTAGCTTTTCAAATATCTAAAAAAAAAAATGCTGGTGTTCGAATCAAAGAGTCGATTCAATATTTTTTATAAGTAGTTCGTACCGAATTTTTGTTTCGGAAATTATTTATTTAATATTAGAATCCATAAAATGAGGAGGTGCAAATTTGCCGCGTAGAAAAGAAGTTTAAAATCGGTGTAGCTGTCATCGACTTTGCATTGCCTCTTGTTTGACTTCCACTTATACGTCATTTTGCTTAACGTACAATTAATGAATTTCGCTAGTGTAATGTTTCCCATTTTTCGTGGTCTTCTCTATCAAGACAATAAAGGCTATTTCCATTTTCTAAAAATACAAAAATACCTGGTTAAGCACAATTTCATTTCTTAGTAATAAATTTAAATGGACTTTAAAGCTAAGGTTTTTTTTTTTTTTTTTGTCTATTTTTAAGTTAATATAACGTATGTACATCTGTGCTGAAATATACCTTCATTTGATAATGTCCGTAATATAAGTTGGCGCGTAATTAAGTGCTCGTCAAACGGTTCATTAAAGTCACGTGAAAAGAATTAGACTTGAAAGTAAATATTAAAAATCCTCCTGGAGTTTCATGTATACCTTGCACCTGCACTGTCCATAAATAACACATTAGTTTACATTCTTAAACATAAATTTATCTTGTTTTAAATTTTGCGCTTTCAATTGACAATTTTTGCTTTACACGTTCTTCCGACTTGATTGAAAATATCGAACTTTGCGTGCATTCGGGATTTATTCAATTATAATGCCGTTTTGATGCTCAAAGACATATTATATCGCTTAAAATTCTCTACTGGCCCCTGCGCAGTACATATAGCTCGAATGCATTTCTTCAATTTAAATTCACTAAACAATAATATCTTCTACAATAATTCTTTATCATTTACAATACTTCAGATATTCAATTATAATATTTTATATATTAATAACAACAAAATAAATATATATTATCTAATATGTTAAAAGGCGATATTTTATTATAATTATAATGTTTATAAGTTTTTATAACCATTAATAAAATAATGCGTATATAATTATTGTGCCCTATGAGTACAGGGCGCAGTAAATAAATGTTAAATCCTTCGATATATAAATTTTTTTCAAACTATCGTGTAAATTGTTCCTGAATTCGAAGGTTTGTATCGTTTGTCGATTACCGTTGCGTAATGTTTAGATCGACCAATGCAGACCAACAGTAAAATGTTAAAATATTAAAATATTAAAATATTAAAATCAATATGAAAATATTTTTCATGCTTTCCTCGATTCTCTAAATTTCGTTGATACGTGAATATTGTAATTTGGTCCTTTCAATAACATAATCATTATAATAGTACAATGATCGCGTAATCGGTTTAATTTAACCGAATGCACAAATGTATAAGATATATAACTTATTAAGTTGCATGGCATTTAAATGCAGAGAACATGAATTCCATGAAATTCCCTCTTCAGAAAAATTCAATACAATTTTAATGAGTCTCATATTGATTAAAAATTCGAGCTTTTTGTATATTTTGCATATTTTGTATATCGAGTAGAAAGTATCGATACGACTTGATTCTCGTATCGAGGAAGAGATTAAGGGATGGCATACAGCTTTAAAGCTGGCAATATTTTACGAATGAGAGAATGGTAAGGATCGAAAGTAAAATATTTTAAAGACGCAATCTAATTTAAAATGCATAATGCCTGAATGGGGATAAAAGAGGAGAAGAGGAAGGCGTATGAGTGCAGTCGTGACTGCAGAACTTGTAATGAAATGCCTCGATATATCGGCATTACTAATTTACATTTCTTGATTGTCCTATAAAGGCCAATATCGTCTCCCCTGTTGGCATCCTTAACCGCGCAGCCAGGACCCGTCTCTTTAATTAGCAAAAGATCAGCTCCACCTGGATTCCCTCACTATCTTCCGTGCTCTCTTTACATTATCGGGCTTTCCTATTAATGCACCCCATTTTATTAGCTGGCTTCTAATGGCCCAGGTCAGACTAGCTCTTTACGCTCTTTACGTTGACTGTTCCCATTGTTTAAAATAAAAATTTACAAACGTCTAACTCTGGCCCGATACCATTGGATGTCCCTTGCTGACTTATTTTATATTCAATACATTGGACGCCGTAAGCATTATTTTAATTCGACACCTTCAATTGTCCGCCCTTTCTTTCATTATTTCAAGCCGATAAGCGAGTATCGCATTACAATACTCAGAAATGCTCAAATTTACTAATAAACACATTATATACAAGAAAAATAATATAACAATTTGTGTGAAAGACATCTCGTTGAAAAGCAAATATTTTTACACGTACGGGAGCGCGCGCTCGCACACGCATGCAATGACGTTATGTTTACAGTCTCATTTTATTAAACAAATAAGAGCTAGTATATATACTATTGTTACTCGTATTATGAAGAGTTTTTATGTTAAGTTGCTTAGCAGTTCATGAAAAAGTGTTAATAAGCTTTTAAAAACTAAAGTCTTAGATATTAATTACGATTGGATTTATCATGTTATTAGTTCAATTACATACAGAGTGACTGTTACAACATTTTAAAATACATTCATATGCCAGAATGTAATAAATTTGCATTGTTTATTTTTATTTCTTCTTAAGATTTTGAAATGACTTTTCTTTTTTTTTTTAGATAATGAATTCCTTTAGAAGTTTGTATAAAAAAAAAACCTCCATAATGTTTGTTCTGAAATAATTTTTAGAAGAAACGGTTTGTTTACCTATCTTTTATGTTTAAATAATAATTAATATTATGTAATTATAATTATTATTTATTTTAAAATTAATTATTTAATCGTACGGTTCAAACATCTTCATAATAGATTGTACTTGTTACTAAAATTTTTTTTATAATTTATTTTCTTCGTTAATGTGTGCGTGCATAATATATGTTTAGTATTTTTTGATGTTCTCATTGATTAAAATTTTTTTATTTGTAAATCTTATAAGTATCTTTTACAGTCGTTATTATTAATGGGCCCTTAATAATCTAGCATAAAATATTATCAACTTAT